>JADWQK010001247.1:0-294725 GCA_017933935.1 Sesamia nonagrioides
ATATTCTATTAATGTTCACACTGCTCTACATTGCATAAAGTGATGCACAGTTCCCGTGATCCGGGATTTACTCTTATCGCTCATATTTAACATCATTAAAGCATTCTTGTAATTATGTACGAGCATAAAGTACTCGTGAAGCTCTTTCACGTCTAAACACGGTATATTTATTTTAATTTTATATTCACATAGAACTTTTTGTCCGCTAGAGGGCGCAATACTAAATTTGGTGACAAGCTTTATAGCTCATAACTAACAGAATATCAAGGCCTTTCTAATGGTACTACAGTGATCTTATTCTGATAAGGAATAAAAAAGCTATGAACGAAAATATGTGAATTATATGCAACCAGCCCATGAATACAGGTAAAGTCACGAGCAAATGCTAGCAATATATATATATTCAAAATGTACAAGTAAAGAGCTTTCAAATGATACCAAACACGCCATATTTATCTTAATTTTATTTTTTTACTCTGTATGTTTTGTCCGCTAGAGGGCGCCACAGTAGATTTTGTGAAACCCCATATAGCCTATAACCAGCGGACAATTAAGACGCTTCTAATGATATGTCATTTGTCGAATTCTGATAAGTAGTTTAGAAGTTACGAGGGAACAGATGAACATACATACATAGATACATAGCCTGTCAAAATCATAACCCTCCTTTTGCTTTGCCGTAGTCGGGTAAAAAGAACATACATTTATTTAGCACAGACAAAAGGAAACACAATACATCGGTACACAGGTATGATGATGATGATGATGATGTTCCCGACCGATTTCGGCCACGGCGAGCACTTCCTAGCCGACAGTTTTTTTAATTATAAACTAGCGCTTGACCGCGGTCTCGGCTGATGGTAAGCAATGACGCAATCGTTGAAGGTAAAGCGCACTAGTTTATTAGGAACCTATTCACTCTAGCCTTGAAGACACTAAAATTGTAGTCCGACGGAAACACCACCGCTGGCAAAATTGTTTCAGTCCCTCGATGTACGCGGTATAAATGAGGAGGCGAAACGCTTCGTCCGGATCGCAGTGGTGTAAACAACGTAAGGGTGAAAACTCGCCGTACGACGGGTCGTCCGATGGTGGAACAATGCAATTCCCTCGCATACTCCCCAAAATGCATCCTATAGATATATGTAATGCATCCTATATTTGGCGCTCGTACGCCCGAAGATGGCTTATGTAGCCTATCTTGGCGGCGAAACTTCGTGCCCAGTGAGGGCACGTAAGCACGCCGTCGACGTAGTTGTATGTGATGGCAGCAGATGGGCGGACCTTTAATTGGTCGCGTTTGGTATCGAGGTCAACTTTGCGCTGCTCCTCAAACTCGCGTACTTGTCCGTACACCATTCTGAGCCATTCTGACCGCTTTGCTGCCAAACGCTCCCATTCAGAGGGTTCTATATTGCATCTCTTCATGTGTCGTTTTAAGACAATTTATGTCCTTGAACCGGAGGAGTTGTCCGCCATGCTTTTGCTTGCCCTCCTTCAGCTCAGAGAAGAAGATGCGCTTCGCCACTCTTTCGTCCGCCATACGTGATACGTGTCCGCACCACCGCATAAGCATCACTGCCACTAACGTTGGCTCGTCGCAGGACTTCAGTATTTCGCACTCTGTCAGACCATTTGATCTTCATAATGGATCGGAGACATTTAAGGTAAAAACGATCTAAAGTACGTATGAGGTGGCGGTACACACACCATGTCTCAGCGGAATACACACAAATACAAAAAACAAATAAAATTCCAAATATTAATTGGTTTGTATGATGTCGTCATCATTTTTGTAATTTTGGGTAAAATAAATAAATTATTGTTCTAATAATCATGAAGGTTTTCGAGTGGCTACCACGCACCGAAAGACGCAGCGTGGGTAAGCCCGCGACAAGGTGGACCGACGGACTAGTGAAGGTCGCGGGAACCCGCTGGATGCGGGAGGCACAGGACCGGTTATCGTGGAGATCCTTGGGGAAGGCCTATGTCCAGCAGTGGACGTCTTTCGGCTGAAATGATGATGATCATGACGATGAAATAAATCATCTTTCTTCTTCTTCTTGTACAGTTGGCACGACTGCACGAGTATGTTAGACCTTGTTGGCTCACAAGTTTGCCACATCATCCACGTCGTCGGTAGCAGTGCGGAGGTCATTTTGACTTCATGTTTTGTTAAGCAAACTATCAGACTAACATTTCTTCAAACTTTGAAACTGTTATGTCTTACGTTTGAGTCGGGTGGTTTAGAAATAAAACACAGAAATCAATCACTTAGTGCGGTGCGGTACGTCCATTCGCTGGGACTGCCGGCAACGTAATGCTCTCCACCGACGGGTGTCGCAGGCGCACATTTTAATTGGAATATCTATACATCACAGGTACCCCACCATAGTGGGATATGTGTCCAGCTAATAACCATAAAATTTAAGTGCAGATAGCTGTTATAAAACTTGAATTTTCTCGATGTCCAGTGTGTATACACCTTCGTGAGGCTTTCAGATTCGACAGCACGATTAGCGCAGTTGCTATGTAAGCAATTTACTGCTGCGCCGCGTGTCGCGGATTCGATTCCTGCACGGAACAAATATTTGTATGACCTACAAGTAGTTATTACGAGTCTGGCTGTTTGTGTGTGAGAGTTTATATGTTTTTAAACATACCCACGATACAGGAGAAATTCACAGAGCGAGTCAACGGTTTTTTTTATAATAAAAGAAGTTGCGCTGAGTTGTACACGAACACCAAAAATGTATGTTCCCTTTCACAACATTGACTAAACAGTATCAGGTTCTTGTAAAGGATATTACTGACTTAAAAACCCAATCAAAAATAAATAAGTTACCTGGCATGTAACAGAGTCTATTAATGCATAGTAAGTGGTTAACTTTAAACAGGGACGCAATTTCTTCTATGCTTTAGAATTCTGGTCTCGTTTCAGAATCTCCTAACGACCTAGTAATTACATCTAAAGAGGTCTCTTTAAAAATAAATAAATTTCTAAAACAATACGTGACCGAAATGGCTATTAAGGACCCCAGTTTTATTTTCAATCGTAATTTTTTATTGCTTTTCGGTAATAAAACAATATTTAATGTTTTATTTACACTACGCGCCTGCCATCCATATGCCGACCGGGCACTAATCGCGCGTTGAAAAAATAATATTGGTGATGAAATAATTTACACAAAGTAAAGCAACTGATGGGATTCGACCTTACGACCTACAACTTGTAAGTTGAGGCCGATACTACTACGCCACCGCTACTCTCTCTCGCTATTTGTAGAATAGACTGGCATATAATTCGACCTCGGCCCAAAAACAAAGACAATACACTGGAACTATCACAAAATGCCCAAATCCACTGCAGCTAATGTTCGTAGGCGGGGCACCCAGTCGTACGTTAGCACTCGGGGTCATCTCGCTTAATTTACTGCTCACCCCGGGCAAACCGTAATACTCTCATACGGGATTATGGCTCATCCACCGCCATTATAATGGTTCAAATTGATTTACAATAGCACGGGTTAAGATTTACTAGGCTTAACTGTTAAGCTGGATCAAAGGTCAGTGATTTGGCTAATGTGCAGGCAATTGGAATTGTGACGAAGTTTATGTATTACTTGTTGAATGTATTAGTTTATCTGATTGTGATTTGTAATTTTTGGTTAGGGAATTCTCGGGGAGATGGCTGAAATTCAAAAATGTACATCGTTTAACGAGCGGAAAGTGTATATACAAACCAAGTGCATGGCTTCTTTGGAAGATACCAATAATGGTATTGAAGGGATTTCAACTCATGGTCCGGAGAGAGCAGTGAAGCTTGCAAAGGAGGAGGAGGAACGCGTGAGAGAGCAGAAATCTCAAAGCCGCCATGCCTCTAGCCGCCGCAGGAGACGCCCAGGTCGGGAGCCAACGTCGGACTCCCGGCCACCGTAGGCGCGGGCTTACCCGGTAAGCACTAGGCCGTGATCGACGGCGTGTTGTGTTTTACCCGCGCCTCAAAGAGATGTCAGCACATCGTGACGAAGTCCACAAAGACCGATGCCTGGATTAGGGTTGCGTTTTGGTTCAAAGAGAAACCGTGGCGCTGGTGTACAGGTAAGTGAAGAGACACGGGTGGGTTTTAGTCAGTAAAAGTCTGATACGCCCTTCCGCTGCGCCCAGAGCGAGAGAGGTCAATATCACATAAATCTCTTACGTAATTCTTCGCGCCTAGAATCGTAGTAGCCTACCGCATGCGGTGTTCTTTTTTATTTCTTCCGAACAAATATAGATATAATTAAAAAGCCCTTCCAATATCATTGTGTATGGTATCATGTAAAGTGTTTATCTCGATTCGAACTTACCGCTGTTCTCCACTGGGCTACCATTTTTTCAAATTAATAAAACCATAGCATTCATCCATAATTCCATATGTATTTCGGTATACATCTTGCAGTAAATTCTAAGCCGTCTGAAGTTGATATACTAACTAGATTAGCATTCAATCCTAAGAAAAGATTCAGTCCTAACGTTGAGAATAACGAAACGAACCCAACAAAATGAATCTAGACTAAGGAAAAAGTACAAAATCCTCTCACATCCCAGCTATAAAACAATATTCTTACATATTGGACAAGTTAAAAACATCATACTTTATCCCACTTAGCTACCCCGCATTGTCGGTTATAAAAACTTTTTTCATTATCCTGTGTATAGCTTATTGAAAATATCAGTATAGCGGACTTCCTTTGTTTTATTGTAAATTGCGAATCTGGGGAAGTGTTTGTAATGTCTTTGCGTTTCGTGATTGCTTCCTTTTCGGTGTACCGGGTTGGCGAGTTCAATAAGGTATTTCGTAAAAGTAATTTTAATTGCTGATTTATTTAAGCAGACATAATAATTTATTATTACAAACGTCATAAAATAGATACATCACGTCTTAATATAAATTATTTCATGATAATATGACAGGTACTCAGTAAAATAAATTGATACAAAACCAAGAAACGGTTTGTATTCTAAGATATAATTTTTTTATTCTTTCTCTAGTTTACTTGCACAGTTTTCTGCTCAAGCTGAGATTTTATTCGGGGGAGACCCTTGGAATCTTCCAAAGTCGACGGCAGCTCTACATTCTTCGTTTCTGGCAATGGGTAACATAATAATCCACCAATTATAGCCATTACCCCAAATATGCTCTCTGAGATTTCTTTGGGCAAAACATTGATGGGTGGTGCAATTATCTGACCTACTCTCGACAATACTGATAAAAATCCCAAGACAGAATTCCTTATAGCAGTCGGGAATAACTCGACACTATACAAGAAAACAATAATAAACGACATGAAAAAGAAAGTATTGCAGAGACATGCGACCAGTACCTTCCCCCAATTAGCGTGATCAGGGATAATCATAACTATGAGCATTGATATCCCTGACAGAAAGTTCGTTGTCATTAAAAAGCATCTTCTTCCGAGAAATTGGAGTAAGATTGCAGCGGCGATGCTTCCTGGTATGAGCAATGCTCCTGATACGGCGACGTTTACATGAATGTCTCCACTCATGTTACCGATGTACTGGGACACGCCGTAGTACCCCATGCCACAAACGAAGTAGTTGACGGACATACATGCAAGGTATATCGTGAGCTTCTTATGACGGAAGATTTGCCAGAAACTTAGTTTGCTGTGTTTTTGAGAGGACTGTGCTACATAATACTCTTCCATTTCAGTTTTTATTGTGTCTGTTGGATGACCGTTACTGAAAAAAATTCAAGCGTAGTTATTCTTTTGATCATAGATATGCAAAAGCCTTTGTTGTTTGGTTCCATCACGTAGCATTCTACGCAATGGGTCGAAATGACATTTGTGTGAAACCAAGACCATGCTAAAAAAATCCCATGTAGGCGAAAACCTACATGGTGATACTTTCTAGTTAAATACTTATTTAAACATAACTGATACTTGTGCCGTGAGGTACCGAGTATAGAATAGTACCAACCCAAATCCTCAAAAGGAACTCTCACCTAATATTTATTATTATTGTGGAATAACAAATTACTGCGATCCCCAACCCACCTGCCAAGCGTGAGGATTATGGCAATGCCCCCCAATGGAATGAAAGCCTTGGGGGAGGTCTTTGTCCAGCAGTGCACTTCTATAGGTTGAGAAGAAGAAGAAGATACTTACAACCGTTCAATTTTCTCCATCACGACCGTCGCCTTTGCAACATCACCACGATCCAGCAACCATTTCGGTGACTCTAAGCCTAGACACCACAGCATAACACACAAGAACATTGGAATCGACAGCGCCAGTTGGAAAATGTCACAGTCTCTCATCAGATATGACATTCCAGCCAGTGACATATGGCTCACGTTCATCGGTATATGGAACAGGGCTGACACCATTTCTCTATATCTGATTCCGCAATATTCCACGCAAAGGACGTAGCCAGTGACGATGGAGCCACCTAACCCAATGCCTTCGATACAGCGCATGAATATGTAGGAAGCAGATGTTGGCATGACAGAGACCAGACATCCTGCTATAGCGATGGTTAGGCAGCTTAGAGAAAATGTGAGTAGGCGGCCGGATCTGTAAATGGAAATAAGTGTAAGAAGCATATTTGGTAGTTTATTTTCACTTCTTTTTGGATGAGAAATCATCAAATGACCTCTCCCGCTCTGGGCAGAGCTAAAGGGCGTGACAGATTTTTATTAACGAAAACCCACCCGTGTTTCTTCACTTGCTTGTGCGCCAGGGCCATGGTTTCTTTTTTAAACAACCCGCAACCCTGACTGAGGAGGCATCAGTCTTCGCGAACCCTGTCATGATGTGCTCAAATCTCTTTGAAGCGTGCGTGAAACACGACGCGCCATCGACTCGGGCTTGGTCCTTACCGGGCGGCGAGCTGCCCGCTGCTCACCGCCCACAGGCCCGCGCCTACAGTGGTCGCGAGTTCGATGTTGTCTCCCGACCAGGGTGTCTCCTGCGACGGCTAGTGGCGTGAGAGCGCTGGGATTCCCGCTGCTTCACGCGCTCTGCCTTCTCATTTGCCAGCATTACTGCTTCGCAGAAAGAAGTGACGGCCTGCCATGCAACATGCATGGAATCTCCCGAAACAACCGTGTTCGAAGAGGACCTGCGTCAGGCGCAAGGTGAGGGCGCCGTGGCGCCTCTCTAGCCACTCCTCAAAGAGGGGACTTACCGCCGCTATTGTGGCGTGCCCAGCACTGGGTTGCGACATTCGCACTCTCCATGTCGCCATGAGATCCCACCGGAGCTCTGTCCGCCGTACCACGATTTCTCGCGGCAGCGGAGTTATGCCCCCGGCGTTTTGCCTCCTCTCGCGACCCCCAAATATGTGGGCGAGGGCTTTGGCCTCCGTTAAGGAAGCGACCAGCCCGATGCCTGACCGCGTCCCCGAGGGTCATGGCCGTTCAGCTGACCCGGGGATACCGCACGGTCTTCGCTGAGGCTTCGAGCCTCCTTGCCGCATTACCGCCATGGGATCTGGAGGCCAAAGTCCTCGCCCACATGTGGGAGTGACGCCCTCACCTTCCGCCTGACGCAGGTCCTCACCGGACATGGTTGTTTCGGGAGGTGCCTGTTTTGTATAAGGCGGGAGGAAACGCCAGGGTGTCACCATTGTGTGGATCGCCCTGAGGACACGGTGGAGATTACGGTGGAGGTTTGCCCGGCTTGGGTAGAGCACCGCCGTGTCCTCGTAGCGGCGATCGGCGGCGATCTCTCGCGTCCGACCCTGGTCCAGGCCATGGTCCGGAGCGAGAGTGCATGGCAGATCGTCACCTCCTTCTGCGAAGCAGTGATGCTGGCAAAGGAGGAGGTGGAGCGCGTGAGGCAACGAGAATCCCAGCGCCCTCACGCCACTAGCCGCCGCAGGAGACGCCCTGGTCGGGAGATGACACCAAACTCCCAGCCACCGTAGGCGCGGGCCTGCGGACGGTGAGCAGTGGGCAGCTCGCCGCTCGGTAAGGACCAGGCCCGAGTCGACGGCGCGTCGTGTTTCACGCGCGCCTCAAAGAGATGTCAGCACGTCGTGACGGGGTCCACGAAGACCGATGCCTCCTAGGTCAGGATTGCGGGCTGGTTAAACAAGAAACCGTGGCCCTGGCCATCGCACAGGCAAGTGAAGAAACACGGGTGGGTTTTAGTCAGTAAAAGTCTGACACGCCCTTCCGCTCTGCCCAGAGCGGGACAAGTCATTTGATTATATACCACACCAACAAAAAAAAAAAAAATGGGCTTTGACCTCTAGATCCCTTTATAAATTCTTCATTGACAATTATCAGCTATTCTATTCTGTATCTTTTTTACAAAAGTGGTTTGTGCTCTATACACTTTCTAATAGCTGTATTACACCACGCCTTGGTGTTTTTATAACCTAGAGATATCAGCCAGACTATTTAAAATTATCTGCTGCCATCACTTGAAAATCTCATATGAAACAGTTTATAACTCCAGTTCATTTTCAGATCACAATGTAAACACTCAGGCTGGTGATTTACGTAATTAATTGGAAACGTGTGTGAACGTTGATCAATATTTTAAAATTAATTTTGAGAGACGCTTTTTCTGATAGACTCCCGACGATGTTAATAAAATGAAAGCTTTTTTTTTTTTACAAAATATAGAAAGTTTTACTACAATTATTTTGTAGTCATTGGAAGTAAATATTGAGAATGAAGTTATGCGAGTGAAACCGCGAGGCATAGCTAATGCATTACTTAAAATAAGAACCTTACCTATCAGAGACAAATCCGAATAATAAGGCACCAATCAACGTCCCAACATACAGCATGCTTTGAGAAAAACTGACAAGCCATTTCTTGTCGCACAGAATCCCGTATTTAGTCTGCATCGTCTCCGTGAATACACTTCTGTCCCATACTGGTTCTTCACAAGGACACTGGTCTTCTGTGGAGTTTCTTGTTCCCCCGCAGGTATATTTCATCGGTGGAGACAGGAATATAAAACTCAGTACATGCCAGAATGTTGGTAACTTCGTCAGGAAAAGGAGAAAAAGGAAATAGAAATGATAACATGTGATAGTATAAAAATATTTCTCGATAGGATTTTTTTTGATGTTCATTTTCAGTTTGTTGCATATGGAAGGTTTTTGTTAATCGCGTTGGTTCTGATTGTTGTGTTATATTTGCATAATATGCATAATCAATCAATGCTCCCACAGCTGATACACAAGCCTCCTTTATGTAAGAGGGGAGGGAGGGGGTTGTTGTCTGTTTTACATTGTATTTTTGACTAGCTGCGCCAAGCGGTTTCACCCGCGCAGATTTCGATATGCTCCGCTCCTATTTATCGCAGCGTGATGTTATATAGCCTAAAGCCTTCCTGGATTATGGGGCTATCCAGCGCAAATAGATTTTTTTTTAAATCAGAGCCGTAGTTCCTGAGATTAGCGCGTTCAAACAAACAAACTCTTCAGCTTTATATATTAGTATAGATTTATATTTACATTCAGGTTTTTATCTTCTTCTTCAACCTATAGAGGTCCACTGCTGGACAAAGGCCTCCGCCAAGGCTTTTCACGATGACCGGTGTGCTGCCCGTATCCATCGGCTCCCCGCGACCTTCAGGTTTTTATCGGTTATCCTTAAATAAATACTAGTTGTCATTTATCGAAATAACAAATTAAGCAAGTTTGGGTCAGGGTTGCGAATTGTTTACAAAAGCCGTGGTCCTGGCCTACATGCAAGTGAAGGAACTCGGGTGGGTTTTAGTCAGTAAAAGTCTGACACGCCCTTCCGCTTCGCCCAGAGCGGGAGAGGTCATTTGACGATTTCCCACCCAAAACAAAAGTTAAGCAAGGTACGTAAAAAAAACTTTTAAGAATATTTTTTTAGCCTAGCCTTATCACGACTAGCTTGGAGTCGGTTTTCAGTCCAACTAGATTCAGCTGAATACTAGTGTGTTACATGGAGAGATGCTTATGATCTGACCTCCACACCCCGTACCGAGTAATACAATGCCCTTGGTAAGACTGGTGGTCAGACTTTTGAACTTCTAACGACCCCTAACGAATGTCAGTGGGCTAACAGCTTAAGAGGGGATTCTAGTGCCGAGAAAATTAGAAAATAGGTATTTGAAGAAACTATTGCCGTCGCGCTGCTTCCAACCTCTCCCGGTAAACTGTGAAATCGACAGTTGCAGCTCAGGCTGATTTTACCTACAAAAACGTTGACCAAAATACGTTTCGTATTCCGCTGTTTTCTTTTTCAAAACACGACAGATCTCAATTATTTTTATATCAAAATTTAGAGGAAAAGTATACCTATGCTTCTATTATTTTATTTTTTGTCAAAATCTTATCACGTTTGTCTACTAGTCATCTGAACATCACGGTAAAAATGGGTTATTAATAATAATTATTAAGAAGTATCGTATTCCTTTTATTAATTACGTTCGGAAAAGTCAAATGATAGGGGCACGTATAATTACGGTGTAAAATTGTAGAAAGAAAAAAATGGCTCTAAAAGCAATTTCCACGCAGAAAACAGCGGAATACGTTTGTAGAGAGAAAGCACCACTAGAGTTCCCTCTTAACATGATTTCCGAGGTACAAAAGGGTCTCCGTATGTAATAGTGGTACACCATCCACAGACCATCTGCGGCTAGCGTAGCTTAACCTGAGCGATCCTCCTGAGCAGCTGTGATTATTTTTCCACGTCCTCCTCCAGGAGCCCTGGATGCAGGAAAGCCTTACGTCCCTATAGATTAGCTTTTGCCCGCGGCTTAGCTCGCGATAAATTCGATGTAACACGGTTCGTTTTTAGGGGCTGGGCGCAGCTTTTCTAAAAAATGAGACAGGTATTTTTCGTTGATACCAAAGAGTCTGTGTACCGATTTTTCGATTTTTTGTTAATTGCAAATAGTCCGCATACCGTTTTAAGCATACTACTTAAAAATTGCAGAATGTATTATTTTTATTTGCTCCATGTGTATTAAAGACACTTTCACCTACCATTTTGGAAACAAGTGGGAAAATAGAAAGGGACAAAAAGTTGCCTTTGTCACTATCCATCCCTTGCAACTATCGCCACTTAAAAATCACGTCAATTGGTCGCTCCGTTTTGAGGTGAACGACATGCAAACAAACAGAAACATATACTTTTCCATTTATAATATTAGTATTGATAACTAGGTGTTACTGCGGACACCATAGTCTCCTCTAAATATTTCGCAAAAGATGTTAAATTAAATGAATAGTTTCAATAATTGGGTACAATTTTTGTTTACAGGTCGCGGGAAACCGCTGGATGCGGGAGGCGTAGGACCGGTCGTCGTGGAGAACCTTGGGGGAGGCCTATGTTCAGAAATGGACGTCTTTCGGCTGAAATGATGATGATGACGATGGCCCGTCATACGGCAACTATCCACCATTACATTGTTCTCCCTACTACGATCTGGACGAAACGTTTCACCTCATCTTTTATCCCGCGTACATCGAGGGTCTGGAACAATTTTCCAGCGGCGGTGTTTCCGGCGGACAACAATTTGAGTCTCTTCAAGGCTAGAGTGAATAGGCTCTGAATAAACTAGCACGCTTTACCATCATCGATTGCGTCACTGCTTACCATCAGGCGGGATTGCGGTCAAGGACTAGTTTACAACTTATATATTTAAAAAAAGTGTAGAGTGAGTTGTCATTCCAAGTAATTCTAAAAATGTACAATTTTGACAGCTCATTCCTAACTCTCTTCACCTAAAATTTCACAGTAAAATTTTTACAGAATACATCAGCTGAACTCTAAATGCGTGTGTGCTTAATTCTAACCTGAGGATTTAAAAAACCGCCAGAATACTCGCCAGGTTCGATAAGGACCAAGGCTGGGTCGACGGCGCGTTGTGTTTCACGCGCGCCTTAAAGAGATGTCAGCACATCGTGATGGGGTCCACGAGGACCGATGCCTCCTGGGCCAGGGTTGCGGGTTGGTTAAAAAAGAAACCGTGGCCCTGCCGCAGACAAGTGAAGGAATACGGGTGGGTTTTAGTCAGTAAAAGTCTGACACGTCCATCCGCTCCGCACAAAGCGGCAGAGGTAATTTAGGATTTTTCATCCAGAACAAAAAAAGAATAAAGATAATTCCTAATCCATTGATTTTGGTTTGAGAAACTCATCTGCTCAACCAAGTAAATTACGCAGTGAACGTGGACGAACTGACAAAATGAAAGTGCGATCAATTGCCATTTAATGGCAGTTACTTAATTTCCTCGAATAGGACGACAACACGAAACGAAAATTTAAGTTTTCCAAGCACTGTGTTTCGGCAACATTCCTATTTTAGCAGTAGATAGACAAAACCTCTGTTCAGCAGACAATATTTTCGTTTTACAAGAAAACACATTAGCTAAAATCCAGTAGGCGCCATGAAAAAACTTATCTCATTCAACAATAACAAAACCAATAACATAGATAAGGTTCGTATCAACTGTTAGAGGGATATGCTCAAATCGCTAACATTTTGCTAACAGCTAAAATATACGTTCGTGAGATAGTATTCAGCGTATTAACTGTTTCCCAACTTTATTTTGCGGTCGAGACTGGAAAGTTTGTGAGTTATTTTCAAAGTGATTAAGGTGAGAATATATTTTGGTAACGGCAAATTTATGATTGTAAGGAAATTTGGGAATATGCAGAGGTACCGGAGCTAGAAGTGTCGATGAGTTTGCTTATATATTTTATGGTAATCCATAAAGCACTAGACTTACCTTTAGTTTCTGCCAGCGATTCCGTATATCATAAAACATTCTATCATTTGGCACTCGGCAACAACGCAGCTTTCTCTAAGCTCAATATATTATACAGAGTGGTGCTGACAATACGACTATAAATTAAAACACAGACCATGCTGGTTCGTAGGAATAATCCTGAACCATAGAAAAAAAACCTAGCATCAAAAATAAAAAAATGAAAATTTCAAACAATAAGTCGAATAAAGTTGCAAACGGAATAGAACATCCTCTAAAATATTGGTTCAATGACCTCCGATCAGCGGGCGACAGCGCGGTCCTGTATCGACTTGTTTTTTCGCGCCATTATTATTAAAAGTTTAGTACCGCTGGATGCGGCGGTCATCAACCTGTAAGCACTTCCTTATCAACATGTACATCATGTAGAAAATGTGAAAAATGAAAAATGATTTCCTGTGACTAAACTAATGGATATATTTATATGATTTTTATGGGTAGACTGAGAATGTGTTGAGGTACACGATGTTTAATTTATTGTCGCATTGTCAGCACCACTCTGTATAATAGCGCAAGGAAGCGCGGGTTCGAACCCCGTGCAGCGCAAATATTTGTATTCATGGATATGAATATTTGCACTGGTCTGGTCGTGCCTCGGAAAGCACGTGCCACACGAACATCTAACGGCAGTCGTTACGGGTTATTGGAGCCCTCAAAAGTTCAACAATTGGTCTAACTGCAATGCTTCGATATCGCCGGGTTGTGGAGGTCAGACGGCAGTCGCTTCACGGAAAATGTCGAAGTTTAGCCAAATCGGCAGTTAGCGGGTATCTGGTAAAGCAGACCCCAGACTCCAAAGTTGAAAAAGCTTCGGATGCGACTGGGATTAACGCTAAGATTATCACTGAAAAATCTACCTACCTTTTACCTTCTCGTAATATTAGCGTAGATTAGACTACATTTTCTTGATATTAAATAATTATAACTTTCACAGAAAGGACACACGCTTTGTGTAACCCAAACGAGTTTTTTTTTTAATGATTATAAACTAGCGCTTGACTGCAATCCTGCCTTTTGGCAGGCGCGTGCGCTCCATAGAGGCAGATAAGCACTGCATACCCTAATAATTTTCAAAAAAATATATAATAATTTATAATATAGTACAATAAAATAATTTATATACTACAAACTTAAAGACTTCTTTAATCAGTTATTGATAACACTGCCATCTATTGGGGCTAGTGCAAACTACTAACACAAATTACAATGCGGCCCGCGCAACTCGGCTTTGTCGCGACGACCGCGCCACATTCGCGTGGCGGCGTAAGCAGAAACGAAATGTGCCTCTCTGACGTGTCTCTGATTCGAGTGTGTGAATAAAATTATTTGATTGTATGTGTAAACTTTTCGTGTGTTGTCTTGTAATTTCATTCGGTTTATAAGCCCAGATAAGCAGTGCTTCATTTTACGCGGCCGAATCAAGAAGTTGCCAAAACTAGCACAATTGTTGTTTGTGAAAATACCTTTTTATTTTTACCCGACTACGGCAAAGCAAAAGGAGGGTTATGATTTTGACAGGCTATGTATGTATGTATGTATGTATGTTCATCTGTTCCCTCGTAACTTCTAAACTACTTATCAGAATTCGACAAATGACATATCATTAGAAGCGTCTTAATTGTCCGCTGGTTATAGGCTATATGGAGTTTCACAAAATCTAATGTGGCGCTCTCTAGCGGACAAAACATACAGAGTAAAAAAATAAAGTTAAGATAAATATGCCGTGTTTGGTATCATTTGAAAGCGCTTTACTTGTAAATTTTGAATATATATATATTACTAGCATTTGCTTGTGACTTTAGCTGTATTCATGGGCTGATTGCATATAATTCACATCTTTTCGTTCATAGCTTCTTTACTACTTATCAGAATAAGACCACTGCAGTACCATTAGAAGGGCCTTGGTATTCTGTTGGTTATCTATACTAATATATAAAGCTGAAGATTTTGTTTGTTTGTGCGCGCTAATCTCAGGAACTACTTTGTCCGATTTGAAAAATTCTATTTGCGTTGGATAGCCCATTAATCCAGGAAGGCTTTAGGCTATATAACATCACGCTGCGACCAATAGGAGCGGAGCATAATTAATTCCACGCGAACGAAGTCGCTGGCGCCTGCTAGTGAGCTATAAAGCTTGTCACCAAATTTAGTATTGCGCCCTCTAGCGGACAAAAAGTTCTATGATAATATAAAATTAAAATAAATATACTGTATTTGGTATCACTTGAAAGAGCTTCACGAGTACTTTATGCTTGTACATAATCCCGAGTAATGCTTCGTAGAAATTTGAATGTAAACCAGGATTTGGTAAACGGAGCGATGGGAGTGGTGAAGACCTTCGAATGGCCTGCTCTTCTGCGCGATCAGTTGGAACAGGGAGAACAGCCTAGGGCTGTTCTCATACAATTTGACGACGCATCCATAAAAACAGATATTAACGGACTTATCAGAATCGAGCCTTGCCTCACTGAATTTGACGGCTTGAGGGGGTCTGGAAAAATTCAGCATAAAATGCCCCCGCTGATTCTTTCTTGGGGTTGTACTGTACATAAATTACAAGGTTGTACTATAGATAAAGCAGTTATCGATCTAGGAAAGTCATTGTTTGCTAAAGGACAGGCCTATGTCGCTCTCAGTAGAGTCAAAACCGTAGAGTGATTGTTTAAAACTGCCTTGGATCATAATAAATTACTTAAAAATCCACATGACAGTCGATCTTTACCAGAATTACATAGATTAAGAAATATATGAAACATCCAATTATGAAACTCTTTATCCTCTCAATATATGAAACATCCAATTTATTTATACTTACTAACGACCTCATCCACTAATTCATGATCCATTCGCTGCCATCGACGCAAATGTGCGTCGCTACTACGAAATACTGGGAGCTTCATACGGGGAAACCATTGCTATACGCGCTACGATCCACGTGCTAGGAAATAGTAAAATAGGATATCTCTACATAATACTATGCGCCGATACATAAGTCGAAAGAGATGTCGTATGTTAACTACCTAGTTTTTAGTTCGTCATTTTAACTTTTGTTAATATCGCAGTTTAAAATACATACAGTAGGTCGACGCCTTTGATCTCGTGTAAAATGCCGACATCAACTAGACAGTAACGCATCGGCCAGGGTTGTCACAAATAAACAATATTTATGAAATTATTGCAGATCAACATCGATAGCTGTATTATATTTAATTAATTTGCTATTTTTACTACGGAAACAACTCGAGACAGATTTAAGTTATTTAGATGGCATATTCGTAAGCAGCACCCCAATCCACCTCGGAATACAACCCATATCACTCACCCATCACTCATCCATATGACTCATATCATATTAATATACATTTAAATTGGCGTCCGCCATCTTGGATTTCAAAAAGGGGCTTTTTCGTAACAAGCACCCCAATTATACTCGAAATTGGCACTCATATCAAATTATAAAAAAAATTACGTCCGCCATTTTGGATGTCAAAAAGGATGACTTTTTCGTGACAAGTACCCCAATTATACTCAAAATTGACACTCATATCAAATTATAAAACAAACAAATAAAAAAACGAACACGTGTTAGTCATTAATGATAGACACCGAGCTACGAACATCGTTTTGTTTGCAGCTCGGGTGCCGCTTACCCGCGTCTCGTCCCTCACACCTCGCACGATTGCTCTGTCTAGACGTCTTCGTCGGACGACTGTATGATTTTTAGACTGTGTTAATATTATGCGCCACAAATACACTTTAACACCAAAATAGTACAAATAATAAAAAGTAAAAAAACTAAAACCCAACTACGACAAAAAACGACGCTGAAAAGTATAAAACAAGATTTTCGGAATACTGAACAGAACAAAGTTGCTAATGTAGTTGCAAGTAAATGGACAAAGTAGACTCTACCAAGATGCCTTCGTTGTAAATTGACAATAATGTCATACTATTCTGAAGTATGCAATATTCACCAAGTAGAGATAAATTTTCATGTTTGGAAAGGCGTAGTCACACGTTCTCAAGGTGCTACGGTAGGTAGGTATATGTAACGTGTGACTACGTCTTTCCAAACATGAAAATTTATCTCTACTTGGTGAATATTGCATACTTCAGAATAGTATTATATGACATTATTGTCAATTTACAACGAAGGCATCTTGATAGAGTCTACTTTGTCCATTTACTTGCAACTACATTAGCAACTTTGTTCTGTTCAGTATTCCGAAAATCTTGTTTTATACTTTTTCAGCGTCGTTTTTTGTCGTAGTTGGGTTTTAGTTTTTTTACTTTTTATTATATCAGCTTATGTTGTTTGGTTATTGGTGTATTTGGTAACATAAATATATTGATTGTTTTAAGAAAGATCTGTACTGGTGATGTATATTTAGATACATTTAAAACGGTGAATTTTTCAACGTTAACGTTATTATTTTGTTTCCCGTGTAGGTACCTATATTATTTCAAAACGCGGTATTGACAATTCGTTGTTATAAAAGCTTAAAAGACCTTAAGTTTTTCAACCTACTTGCTATGAATTTCAATACTATTATACTTTTTATTGTAATAATTTTCCTGAAGTTTACAAATTATTAAAATTTAATAGTTATGATTCCAATGAGTAGCGCATCACGTATATACACACATCAAAAGTGTCTAGGGATCAACATATATTTTTGCAATAACTTTTCTCCTGATTGATATTAATTAAAATTTTCTTTAAGGATTCATCAAATAAAATGTTTTCGTTTGTCACAGTAACGATAAACCAAGTCACCTTTGCATTAATAAAGAAATTTGCCATTTTCCTAATAAAGGGATATTTGACATTTGAACCACTAACACAAAAGTTCGAAAAAAAAGACTGAAATAACAGTTTTCTCTAAAATTTTATTGGGTAACTTAAACAATTAATAATCCGTGTTTCTACCACGAACACTAACAACACAAGAACATCGGTTTGGCATACTCAAAATGAGTTCATCCAAATCACGCTGTGGAATGGCCGCCCATGTTCGTTGCAACAACAAAAAAGGTCTTCTTGCGACTGGATACCCTCCATATTCGGCAAAGCTCTACTCTGTAGCATATCCCATGCATGCTCAATCGGGTTCAAGTCTGGCGACTGAGCAGGCCAGGGCAGGACATTGATGTTAGCTGCGGCGAGAGTCTGTCTTACAACTCTTGCGGTGTGCGGTCGTGCATTATCATGCATTAACTGAAATATGGGACCGATTTGCACTTGTAGAGGAACGATGACGTCTGATACAATCGTTTCAGCATAAATTTGAGCGTTGAGGTTGCCTCTGATCCAAATCAACTCAGTTCTTCCGCCGATCCAAATACCCGCCCATACCATGATGGTTCCACCACCATAAGGATGGACTTCCTGGCAGGATTTTAATCGCTGTTGGCGTCCAGGGGTTCTCCAGTGTCGTATAAGTCTTGTATCCGGTCTCATACCAAAACGAGACTCATCAGAAAAGCACACGAAACGCCATTGTTCTTCTGCCCAATTTCTGTGTTCAAGAGCCCATTGATATCGAATCCTACGATTGTGCATTGCTATAGGTGGTACCCGTAGCGGTCTTCTGGAATGAAGGTTCACTTCATGCAAGCGGTTTCTGACTGTTTGGTCGCTAATTAAGTTCCCTGAAGAGTGATGAAGCCTCACGGCTAACATCATGGCGGTTATTGTTGGAGCTCTTCGAGTTAAGATTTGAATGTATCGGTCTTGTCTCCGTGTGGTGCAGCGATACCGTCCTCCATGGCGCTCAGCCACGGTACCAGTGCTTCGGCAACGTGTCCAAAGTCGACTGATAACACTCTGACTTGTATTCAGAGCTAAAGCCACAGTACGTTGCCGGGAACCAGCTTCTATCATTCCCACGGCTCTGAGCATTTCTTCCCTGCTTAAATGACGTCGCCGCTCCATAATAACGTTGGTTTTAATCAGCAGTAGGGAAACAGTAGCACTAATAATGTCTTCAATGCGTTGTATGTTTTTATAGGGAAAATATTGACAGCTGATTTTCATCTTTTACTCGAATTTGATTCACAGTTCCTGATTCAAATTATGAAATGCACCAAAAAGGATCTATATAAATTTATAAAATCATAAATTTATTACAAAGCCACATCTCAATCTCAAGAAATCCGCATAAAAATGCTTGATCCCTAGACACTTTTGATGTGTGTATTTATGAAATACATAGGGTTAAAGTAGACTCCCATATTTGTCTATATTTCTATTGAAAAAGAACTTTTAGCGATTTTAAAATGATCTTATACATATTTAATTTTTATAGAGTTATTTAAAAAGAAAGGCATTTATAGATAGTAAAATATTTTTTTTCAGTTTTTTGAGAAATAAATTATTACTTATCTACAGTTGCGTTAGTAATAACATTTCATTGTATGTTGACAGCCTCCGTGGCGTAGCGGTAGCGAACGCGGCCGCTGCGCAAGGAGGCGCGGTTTCGATCCTTGCGCAGTGCAAATATTTGTATGCATGAATATGAATATTTGCACTTGTCTGGTCGTGCCTCGGAAAGCACGTTAAGCCGTTGGTCGCGGTTGCCATACGAACATCTAGTGGCACTTGTATAAGCGCAGAAATTTGGGTAGTGTATTTATGCATACCCTCCACAAAATCTCTGTGCACGCCCCTGCCTGTTGGTAAGCAGTGATGCAATCGTTGATGGTAAAGCGCGCTAGTTTATTAAGCCCATTCACATAAAAAAACTTAGTGAATAGGAAGGAAGATGGCAGTTGAGCAAGGTGGTGCAAAGTTAAACCCAACAACTCGACCAACGATGCTGCGCCAGAGGGAGATTGATGTGGAGACCCTCCACGACCAAACTCCCGACACAACAACATTTGACGCATAGTACCCGGCACGCAATATCGCACCACAACTGCTCAGACCCGTCCTCCGTACGGCTTCACCAGACATCATGCCGGAACACGACGAATCGCTTGGCGGCAAGACTTTGTCTGGTGGGTGGTAACTTTTGCCAGCAGCCGATGTTATGGCCTACCACCGAGTAAAATCACCGAGTTATCTTTATAAACGCTGGGTTTTTCTGAGAAAGCTGAAAAATAATATTTCCCATTTATCCATCTTTCAACATGAGGTTCTGTCACGGAATTCATTACAGTAATTAAGCTACAACACAACGTATAAAATGCAAAAGCATTATTGTTTTAACAAATTTCTGTATTCAAGGACCAGCCGATCTGTTATATAACAATATCACCGTGAAAACATATACCAAATAAAAACATCAATAAGCAAGCATAATTCAAATATTCCAGAATTTTTTTCCCTCAACCTCATTGCCTGGTGGATCATCCAATCAGCATTAGGCAATGGAGAACGAACCGAACTCAAGAAGTTTTTCCATTCACTCGTCGTTATACTTTTTTCTCTCTCTCTTGGTAACCCTGGTTTAAACAACATCAAGTAACCAAAAATAAAGCCGCCACCGGTCGGTGAGCTTATCGGCAAGTCAATATACCACTAAGTGAACATCTGGTGCAGGACATCGACCACCAGGAATACATCGCCGGAAGCCTCCTGTAAGTCCAACCTCTTCATTATTTGTCGGTGCTTGCTTACGGTTTCTCTCCGTATTTGGATTTCAATATACCTAACGTGCGCCTATTTTATTGCCTTGTACAACATGTAATGTACTTAACGCACACCCTCAAACACCCCAATTAGAATATTAGAACATTGAATTTTTAGGTGCATTGTTATTTTTTAAATTAGTTATACCAATTCTTGGTGAACAAAGACCTTAATATTCTTGGAATACGTTTTTTTTTTTTGCTATTTTGTACTAGCTTTCCGCCCGCGGCTTCGCTCGCGGCTTCGCCCGCGTGGAATTCGGTTACACGCTTTTTAGATTTCCCTCAGGAATATCATTTTTTTTTTCAATAAAAGTTAGCATATGTCCTGTCTCAGGGTCTAAAGATTGTCTGTGCCAAATTTCATCAAAATCGGTTAAGAGTTTTAAGCGGGAAAGCGTAACAGACAGACAGACAGACAGAGTTACTTACGCGTTTATAATATTCGTATGGATGGATGATGACACTTGTCATAGCTCATTTTAAACACACTTCACCCAACTTTACACGGTGAGATTTGAACACGCTTTTTGAGGAGTAGACCAATATCTTCATTGTCACATCCAGCACAGATGTATACCATCGAACGAAAGACGTCCAAGTAACGCCTTTGATAATGTATGACGCGAGGGCTGCCGTAGTCAGGATTGATTGATACGATTTTAAGTGCCGCGTATATGAAATCACTTTTTTTTTTCATTCATAAGCACTGTTTCAGCATACGTGGGTGCTGATGTTGACATGTTTTAGGCCTGATATGTTTTGGGTAATATTTTATTAGCTTCTAAGGTTGAGAAGACTGCAATTGGAAATCAGCGGGGCAACAGGGATATATCCAAGATATGAAAATCAAAAAAATAATTAGTCCGCCTTATAGATAACTAGCTTTCCGCCCGCTGCTTCGCCCGCGTGGAGTTCGGTTATATCGCGGTTTTTAGATTTCCCTCGGGAACATCAAATTTTTCCGGGATAAAAGGTAGCCTATGTTCTTTCTCAGGGTCTAATGATTGTCTATGCCAAATTTCATCAAAATCGGTTGAGAGGTTTAAGCGGGAAAGCGTAACAGACAGACAGACAGACCGACAGACAGACAGACAGACAGAGTTACTTTCGCATTTATAATATTACTATGGATAAAAAAATAATTAACACCCGTATTTTTTATTTTGTCGAAATTCCCAATAACTACTGAGATATATAGCGTATTAAAGTTACGGAGTGGGGACTAACTACGTCACGCCATGGTATGTTTCGTACCACGGCGTGACGTCATGCGATATTTTAAATCAATATATCTCCCTAAGTATTTTAATCAAAGAAAAATTAAAAAATACGTGTTCAATATTTTTTGTAAATTTATCTGATGGACATTCAATTATTTTTTAGGATACAACCCAATTTCGTACCTTACATACTTAAGGTGACAATTTTGATAATATCACAGCATTCGTTGCTTCATTAAAGTTGTCGAGCAGAAGAATTATTCAAACACGTAGAAAGGTTTTTTTTTGTTTATAATTATAAAGTAGTGCTTGACCGCAATCCCGCCTGATGGTAAACAAAGATGCAATTGTTGATGGTAAAGTGCGCTTTTTTATTAAGCCTGTATTTTATATGTCTGTATTTTTAGGAAGACGGCAGTTGAACGAGGTGATGCAATTTTAAACCCAACAACACGACCAAAGGGAGATTGATCTGGAGGAAACCCTTCATGACAAACTCCCGACACAACAACATTTGGCGCATCGTAGCCGGCGCATATCGCAACACAAGTGCTCAGACCGGCCTTCTGTACGGCTTCACCCGACATCATGTAGAAACACGACGAATCGTTTGGCGGCAAGACTATGTTATGGCCTACCAAGGAGATTTTCCAAATGTGCCTGTATTGTATATCTGTGAGATTCCCCAATGAGGCGGAGGTGGATGCAGCTCCCTGTAACCTACTAACACTAGAAGTTAAATAAAATTATTACTAACCTTATGGACTCCTGCCTGTAATATAAGTTTATCCATTCTATTCTATTACAAAATAGGGTTACCCCTACTTAGTAAGCTAACCTGCCGGTAATTAACTATGTATCACAAACGTTTTCGACAACTATTTTTACAATTAAGGGTTATCTTACCCAATTTCGTACTAATATTATAAACGCAAAAGTTGGTTTGGATAGATAGATGGATGTATGTTTGTTACTGTGTTGCGCCAAAACTACTACTGTTGAATATCTCCTCTGATTTTTGTATTTATTGGACGCTGCGGAAATAATAATAGTTAACGGAACGCAACCATACCACCGTTCCTCCGCGTATCACTGAGCGGTGCGGCGGGAGTTACTCCCTGTCGAACTGTCAAGCTAGTAAGTCATGGTCGTGATCATCTAGCGGTCACGGGAAATGTACCTAATTAGTTTTAAGTAACGTCATGCTTGAGGATTGAGGCCTCAAATTCAACGGACAGACCACTGTCAATATTTATACCTATTTGAATGAAAGGCACACAGAGAGTTCATAACTTCCTAGTTAGCTATTATGTAGATTTTTTATAATAAATAAAAATTGCCCCACACTAGGAATTTCTCCTGTATCGTGGATGCGTTTACAAACATAAACTCACAGACACAAACGTCCAGACCAGGAACAACTACTTGTAGGGCATACAAAATTTGTTCCGTACAGGAATTAAAACCGTGACGTGCAGCGCAGCAGTCAATAGCTTGACCACTTATACGTTAGCCGTGTATGTGGGTGAAACCGCGGGGTACAGCTAGTTATTTAATAAAGAGTTCTTGCCAAAAGTATCAGAAGGCTGTAAATGAGCAGCTGTTCTTTCAGTTCTTTTCGGAGGAGGTTTACTAGAGTGACACATTATTTCCACGATAGGGTTTACAAAACCATCTTCTTTAATCTGATTTATTATGGTAAAATGTTTTAAACTTTACTTTTAATACATTGTAAGTAATATTATTATAAAAGAAATACTCATATAAATGCACTCGTAACGAAATGTAGAACGTTTAGTATAAATAAATCATTTGAATTCTAACTCACTGCATGTTCACGTTATTAATCATTTCACTGGCTTAATGTCGAGTATGACGTAGGATATCATGTTGCTCCGCTTTGGTATGTACTAAAAACCCATACACAGGTACATGATTGTATAGTTAATACTTAGGTACTGTATGCATACTATATGATGAGTTTGAAGTTATCTGTGTTAGTATTTTACACCGAATCGTTGTAACAATTGGGTTGTATCCAGCAGGTGTAGATGCAGGTGTAGCAGGTGTGTTCAGGTGTAGTGTTGTTGCAGTTGGGTTGTTTGGTTGTATCCTAAAAACTAATTTAATGTCCATCAGATAGTTTTATAAAAAACATTGACCACTATTTTTTTATTTTTTCTTTCATTCAAATACTTAGGAAGATATAATGATTTGAAATGCCGCATGACGTCACGCCGTGGTACAAAATATACCCCCCTGCCCCCACTCCGTAACTTTAATACGCTATATCTCAGTAGTTTTTGGTGATTTCGACAAATTAAAAAATGCCTGTCTTAATATTTTTTATTATCAGTAAGACGGACTAATTATTTTTTTGATTTTCTTACCTTGGATACATCCCTATAACAATGTCGTCCTCCGTGGCGCAGCGGTCAGCACGCCTGCCTGCGATGTGGAGGCCCCAGTTTCGATCGCCGGCCAGGTCATGATGGGAAACGATCTTTTCCTGATTGATGAGATGTTTATCTATATATTTATCTATTATAAATATAGTATCGTTGAGTTAGTATCCCATAACACAAGTCTCGAACTTACTTTGGGGCTAGCTCAATCTGTGTGATTTATTCGTATATACACACATCAAAAGTGTCTAGGGATCAAGCATTTTTATGCGGATTTCTTGAGATTGAGATGTGGCTTTGTAATAAATTTATGATTTTATAAATTTATATGGATCCTTTTTGGTGCATTTCATAATTTGAATCAGGAACTGTGAATCAAATTCGAGTAAAAGATGAAAATCAGCTGTCAATATTTTCCCTATAAAAACATACAACGCATTGAAGACATTATTAGTGCTACTGTTTCCCTACTACTGATTAAAACCAACGTTATTATGGAGCGGCGACGTCATTTAAGCAGGGAAGAAATGCTCAGAGCCGTGGGAATGATAGAAGCTGGTTCCCGGCAACGTACTGTGGCTTTAGCTCTGAATACAAGTCAGAGTGTTATCAGTCGACTTTGGACACGTTACCGAAGCACTGGTACCGTGGCTGAGCGCCATGGAGGACGGTATCGCTGCACCACACGGAGACAAGACTGATACATTCAAATCTTAACTCGAAGAGCTCCAACAATAACCGCCATGATGTTAGCCGTGAGGCTTCATCACTCTTCAGGGAACTTAATTAGCGACCAAACAGTCAGAAACCGCTTGCATGAAGTGAACCTTCATTCCCGAAGACCGCTACGGGTACCACCTATAGCAATGCACAATCGTAGGATTCGATATCAATGGGCTCTTGAACACAGAAATTGGGCAGAAGAACAATGGCGTTTCGTGTGCTTTTCTGATGAGTCTCGTTTTGGTATGAGACCGGATACAAGACGTATACGACACTGGAGAACCCCTGGACGCCAACAGCGATTAAAATCCTGCCAGGAAGTCCATCCTTATAGTGGTGGAACCATCATGGTATGGGCGGGTATTTGGATCGGCGGAAGAACTGAGTTGATTTGGATCAGAGGCAACCTCAACGCTCAAATTTATGCTGAAACGATTGTATCAGACGTCATCGTTCCTCTACAAGTGCAAATCGGTCCCTTATTTCAGTTAATGCATGATAATGCACGACCGCACACCGCAAGAGTTGTAAGACAGACTCTCGCCGCAGCTAACATCAATGTCCTGCCCTGGCCTGCTCAGTCGCCAGACTTGAACCCGATTGAGCATGCATGGGATATGCTACAGAGAAGAGCTCTGCCGAATATGGAGGGTATCCAGTCGCAAGAAGACCTTTTTTTGTTGTTGCAACGAACATGGGCGGCCATTCCACAGCGTGATTTGGATGAACTCATTTTGAGTATGCCAAACCGATGTTCTTGTGTTGTTAGTGTTCGCGGTAGAAACACGGATTATTAATTGTTTAAGTTACCCAATAAAATTTTAGAGAAAATTGTTATTTCAGTCTTTTTTTCGAACTTTTGTGTTAGTGGTTCAAATGTCAAATATCCCTTTATTAGGAAAATGGCAAATTTCTTTATTAATGCAAAGGTGACTTGGTTTATCGTTACTGTGACAAACGAAAACACTTTATTTGATGAATCCTTAAAGAAAATTTTAATTAATATCAATCAGGAGAAAAGTTATTGCAAAAATATATGTTGATCCCTAGACACTTTTGATGTGTGTATATAAAAAAAAAAAAAAAAAAAATCGTGTAAGCGACGCGTATAGGCAGTAGCCAACGACGCGTGTCGGCGTTAGCCCGCGACGCGTGTAGGCAGTAGCCAACGACGCGTGTCGGCGTTAGCCCGCGACGCGTGTAGGCAGTAGCCGACGACGCGTGTCGGTGACAGACCACGGCTAGTGTAGGTGGTAGCCGACGACGCGACGGTGCGTCGGCGATTGCTACTCACAACATACTACAGACACTATGCCACTCATATATACACTATGTAAAGAAAACCCTGTCCGACCCATAAGGATAATAAAGGTTAGGTAAACACTTGACCAAATATAATATAAAATTTTACATAATCATCACAGTAACAATAATAATGAATTTTGAAATAATCTTTTTTTCCCGGGTATTAATTCCAATTTCCCTGAAATTTGGTCATTTTTAAAAAACTGACAACACCATTTGTGACGGAGCGAATAGCGATGCGACCACGTGCCGCATGCCCCGCCCCCCTTCGGTGAAGGGGGGCGGGGCTATCGGATTGTCTACCGCACATGCATTAAGTTACCTTGCTTTTTCGAAATAATATTTTTTTTTTTTGGGGGATTTTTTTCTAAGTTTAGCACAGCTTTGTAGGCATTATTAGAATCAGTTAACGATACCTAACAATACCTTCACGGACCGGACAGGGTTTTCTTTACATATTGTATAAGATACATTTACTTGCGTGAAATATAGTATACATAGGTGTTACTAAAGTATACCAGATCATACATGTTTTACCTACCTACCTAGAGAGATCATTTACAATACGTATAAGCACAACAGATAAAAGACAGCAAAACATAAATTAAAATAAATATTAAATATGGCCTGCAGTAAATTAACACCAGATCCCACACTAGGATACCATGTGTCATTCTTCTTCTTCTTCTTCAGCTTATAGATGTCTAGGTACTGCTGGACAAAGGCCTCCCCCAAGGCTTTCCACGATGACCGGTCTTGTGCTGCTCGCATCCATCGGCTTCCCGTGAACTTCACCAGGTCATCGGTCCACCTTGTTGGGGGCCTCCCTACGCTGCATCTTCCAGTACGTGGCCGCCACTCCAGAACATTACTGCGCCATCACCATCGGTTCTACGAGCAATGTGCCCTGCCCACTGCCACTTAAGTTTAGCGACTCGAAGCTATGTCGGTGACTTTGGTTCTTTACGGATCTCCTCATTCATGTCATTGGATCTAGTTATTTTGGAGTTGAAGACACACTATATGTGCGGGTAGTTGCTTAATCTAAACAATATTTAACTTACTTGCTAAAGAAAACATGCAAAATTACTTGTAAGCTTTGTATGGAGTATAATTTAGTACTTAGGTCTGTTTTGATCACGGCAAATTCGAGAACTCTTTTCCTTTTTTGATCAATTCTTTATATTCCCCAACTAACATGCATGCTTCATACAAATATACTGAAGGTAGCGACAGCAAACCGAGCCTTTTAAATATTGGTTGACATGATGATCAGCGAGGTAATTGCGTAACATACTAAAAGTCGTGGTGGCCTAGTGGTTAAAACACCAGCCTGTCAAGTATGAGTGCGCGGGTTCGATTCCAGGTCAGGCAAGTACCAATATAACTTTTCTAAAGTAATATGTACTTTCTATCTTGGACAGCAATGACTGAAGGTGAAGGAAAACATCTTGAGGGAACGTGGACTTTAAGTCTGAAATCGCCAACCCGCATTGAACAAGCGTGGTGATTACGCTCAATCCTTCTCTGTATGAGAGGAGAACTGTGCCCAGCAGTGGGACGATTAAAAGGTTGATAATGATGATGAATTGATGATGACTAACAGTATGGCAATGGCTTTAATTTTGACAGTTCAACAACATTCGTTGCGTTATTTACGTTGCTGAGCAGACACATTTTTTGAACATATGCACCAATGGATTAGCAATATATGTATTTCAAAATTATTTACATTGGGAGTAATAGTGTATGTTGTTTGTTGTTTAACGGTGAAGGTAAATATCATGAAGAAACCGGCATGTCCTAGAAGCAAAAACTTCGAAGACATGTGACATCTACAAACCCGTATCATCACCCGTATCACACTGGGCCAGTGTGATAGATTACGCTTTTATTGCCTACTCCCTCTCACCGAGAGGAAACCTGTGTCTACGCTGATTATGTTATGTGTTACGCAATTAGAATGTGGAGTTGAATTGACTTCAGTTCGGTACCTACCTGCAATGCTTTTCTCGGTGGTAGGCCATAACATCGGCTGACGGCAGAAGTTAGCCACCCACCAGACAAAGCCTTGCCGCCAAGCGATTCGACGTGTTCCGGCATGATGTCTGGTGAAGCCGTACGGAGGACGGGTCTGAGCAGTTGTGTTGCGATGTGTACCGGGTACGATGTGCCTAATGTTGTTGTGTCGGGAGTTTGGTCGTGGAGGGTCTCCAGATCATCCTCTGGCGCAGCATCGTTGGTCGTGTTGTTGGGTTAAACATTGCACCACCTCGCTCAACTACCGTCTTCCTTCCGATTCACTAGGTTTTTTTTAAGTGATTGGGCTTAATAAACTAGCGCGCTTTACCGTCAAAGATTGCATCACTGCTTACCATCAGGCGGGATTACAGTCAAGCGTTAGTTAGAATTATTAAAAAAAGAGCCACGACATGACGATGTCTGTCGCTGTCGCTCGTGTATGCAAACTAAGTTCGCACACATACGAGACAGGCGCTATATTTTGACCTATTTCCATTTTATCGTAGAGTCAGCACAGTAAACTGGTATGCAATTAGGAAAAAAAGAATTTTAGAGTTCAAAAATAAATTAGGCAACATGAAAATGGTATTAAAATTTCATATCCTTAAAGTGTTTCGCATATCAAATTAAATTATAAAACGTTTCGAAAGCCACCTTCCTTTTTTAACAAAATACGCGGCACGTACAAGTAAAAGTGCTTAGTGGCGCGTCACTAGCTATGGTCTTTAATAGCACATCACTAGCGTCTGCAGTCTGGTTGTCACATCAATCCTTTGGTAAAGGAGATGTTTCATTTGGGTCACCACTATGTACGCTATATAAATAAAAAGGAAAAAATAGAAGATTTTCATAAAAATACTACTAAGGGCTGATTTTTCAATCCTCAGATAAACGGTTCAATAACTATCTAAAGAATAAAGTTATTTGGCTGTTTATCAGATGAATAAATGCTCACCGGTTTTTCAACTGTTATTTATTCCATTGATAACTATCTGACACTGCAACTTCAAAGAAGCGAGACAAATATATTGCCTAGACAAGCATTAGAGCAAGACAGATGTTTTTTTACAATTTCTGTCAATAGCGTCACCGTCACACGTGACACGCGTCTATTATTTTTAGGTTATGATGTTTGGTTTATGTGGTTTTTAATTTAATTTAAATAAATTTAAGTGGATTATAATGGAATCTAAAAAATGCACAGACTGTTTTAAAAGTCTGAATCTTCGATGAAATTGTTTGCATTTAAATATTCATTTATTATGGTCTCTTCTTCGATAGCCAGGTCATCAATACTATCGAAAATATCCATTATAATAAGATTATAATAGTACTTCGTTCAAATCCAAGAAACAACCTCAAATTAACTCTAAGTTTTCTAAAAACGAACGTCAAATTTTAAACTATCAATCGAATAGTGCTGTAACTGGCGAATGAAGCGGCAGATAAATTTATTCCTCGGGTAAACGAGTTATTCGTCAGATAAGTCTTATCCGAGTATTGAAAAACTTAACATCTTGCTATCTGTCGAATAAACCTTATCCACTTGTTTATCTAGCGATTGAAAAACCGGCCCTAAATTAATTTGAATAAAAATACAAGTATATACAACGTGTAACAAAAAGGGTATATACATAACAAGGGCATGGCATCTTTACACAATATCAATCGATATTGGAAGGGTTTTTTAATCCTATTTCTTTATTTTAGGAAGTTATGAGGAAAAACACCGCCTGTGATAGGCTACTACCATACTAGGCGCACAGAATTATTGAAGACATTTATCGGATTTTGCCAAGTAATGTGACGTGTAACGAGTAGTTAATAACGTATATAGTGTAGTGCCACGTTCGTTATGATTTGATTTTAAGAAACACACGAAACCGAAAATTTGGTATCAATTTTTTGAGTATTTTATTTTGAGTTGAAACCCTTCCGATATCGTTTGATATCATCTAAAGATGCCATGCCCTTGGCATGTATATACCCTTTATGTTACACGTTGTATAATTAATTATTTGAAACGTTTTTTAGTGAGATAACCCTTTATTAAGGTAGCCATGACACAGGTTATGACGTTTGATTGGCGACTTTGACAGTTCTATTTTCCCGTTGTGTTCGTGTCGAGTGTTGATTTGAGTTGATTGTGTTTATTTAATGGGCCGTATGTTCGGAATTCGTGTTTTGTTTTTTCGCAGTCATATGGTAGATAATATAGATACGATAGCCTTAGATACATGACACGTCAATCAAATGTCACTGTCAAAATCTTATTTCGCTTATTGCTGACCACCATATTTATTAGTAGTTGTGTTGCACTCCTTGGCCGAGTTAAATTGAATCTGTATAAGAACTAAGCCAAAATATAGGAAATTAACATTAAAAACAGTTAACTATAGCGTGACTATACCTAGCATTAAGTGTACAATGTGCTGGCCCAGGCTCCATACATTTCTGAAACATCTCCTTTAGTCGGTTCGTGAACAAGAGAATCGGTAGCAGTGTCAGATTGTTGTCAGCACCTGTTGTACGGACGATAGCAGGTCAAGCTACCCCAAACTGCCAAATATTCCCAATCAACTTTCAGCCTTAACGAATTAGGGATAAAGTTGAAAATCTAATAAAGAAATCTGACAGATTGTAGTAGCTTAATGTGCTGTCGTCTGCACCTATGTGATTAGTCGTCATGTTTTATATTACGTCTGAAATAATATTAGCCTTCTATCCTTTTCTTAATAAAATAGAAAAAGATGGACTGAACCTAAATTTATTTAAGTTTTTGGAACAGGGAATCGGCGACATTAATTCGTTTTCTGTGTCCGTAGTCAATTTATGCGTGTCGCCCTGTTAGTAAAAACGATAGTTTTAATAGTTTTGTTAGTCAAAACTATCATAAATACACAAGACCTCATTTTGGGGGGTTTTTGGCGGGAAGCTAAGATGAGTGCCACGCTAATTTTTCATTGGACTTTTAAATTATTTATAGTGTCGTTTTCTAAATAAAAACGCGTGATTTTTGTAGTAAAAAGTGCATTCAGTGAATAATTCATAAAGAACAGTGAAATATTGTAGCATAGTGGCCACATCATGGCTTTGAAGCAAATCTTCCTCCGTGTTCGGTCCGCGCGGCCGTCTTTTTCGACATGAATAATTCATTACGTGACATTGGCTAAATGCACAAACCGTGCGAAGCCATAAGAGAAAGAAAGAAGAACTTTTGAAGATTTTCATTTTACTTGAAATTGGCACAAAGTCATAACTAGTGCCACATTAAAAAAAAAAGAATACACTACAGGAAAACTGTGAATGTTGTATATAAAAACATAGCGGCCCGCCGTTCCCACCACCTCGGCCAGTCGGTACCGCCGCAAACGCTACGTCACGTAATTTTTAAATTTGTAATATCTTCGAAAATATTTATGTAAATCATGTATTGTAAAGGGCCATAAATAGATCCATTTTAAATTAATAATGTATTTGAGGTATTTAATTGGATAAACCTTAATGCTGTATTGGTCAAAATGGCTTCGAAAATTAGCCATTACTTATCGTAAAAAGTGTTCAAGCAAGTAACGAGACCCTAGCGCGATCGCATATAAAATGTGTATGGGTTCGGAATTTAGTACCGACTACCTCCCTAGATGGCGTTGGCGTCGAATTAGATCGCGCTATGGTTTCGTTACCAGCAATAGTATAAGAGGTTTGGATTTTTATAATTTTGTGAGTGAGAGCAGCGCCTCTATTGTGATTTACTGTAATTAAATTAATATTATACGGGTTGGTAACTTGGTACAGTAGTCCAGTAGTATCATTTAACCATCCTCTCCAAGTCGCGACCCTCGGTCGTATACAAAAGTAAATGACAAAAAATATTATTGTGGGTACATAAGAGATAGACATAAACCATCGCGGAGTTTTCTGTAAACCTTTTCAATATGTACAATACTTAGTATCTACCTACATTAATTATTTTGATAAATCTGGCAGTGTTCAGCCTGCGTTTGCAATGTAGGTGGAAAAAATGTAATTATTTATGACATCACATTAGAAACCTCAAATATAACAGTATTTCTCCACTATTTTATCACTCTGTCTATAAAAAAAAACCGCATCGAAATCTGTTGCGAGTTTTAAAGATTTAAGCATACGTAGTGATATAGGGACAGAGAAAGTGACTTTGTTTTATACTATGTAGTGATTATGTAAAATGACAAAACCTGGTAATTTTAAGAACCATTGTTGTCTAAAATCAAAATGATTCTGTCAAATTAGTCTGAGAACGATCGCTTTTCGAATGTCAAAATTACAATAGAGAGTTCACCAAAACGCCCTCCCTTAACCACATCCTAGTGCTATAGCTGGTAAAAAAGTGGCGTAAAAAAACTGCCCAGCAGCATAGCTGTCTATACAGTTACTTCAGTTCAAGTTCAGTTCAGTTCAGTTTGATCTCTCTCTGTCAAAATACCTCTAAAATCCCTACATTTTTGATCTTATTTGTAGATGAATTACGTTGCGACTAGATTTTTACATAAATTATGTAAATCCGCTTTCTTTACCGTGTGATGACAACATTTTCATATATTTTAATAATATATCAGTCATAATTTGAAGTGGTCCTCCGAAGCGATTAAAGGGTTACCAAAAATATGTTGTTAAACGAATTTTTCTTATATTTATTCAAGTAACTATAATTTCTTAAATACCTTAGGTAAAACCTATGTTCGCATAGCTATTTAATTACATAGTATTAAAGTAAAAAAATAAATACATATATAAATAATTATAATAAAATAAATATATTTTAAAAGTAGTGTCGTTCATATATTCTGTTACTATAAATATATTTCAATATACAAATTGTGAGAAAATTTTCTCGGTGGTAGGCCATAACATCGGCTGCCGGCAGAAGTTACTACCCACCAGACAGTCTTGCCGCCAAGCGATTCGTCGTGTTCCGGCATGATGTCTGGTGAAGCCGTACGGAGGACGGGTCTGAGCAGTTGTATTGCGATATGTGGCGGGTACGATGCACCAAATGTTGTTGTGTCGGGAGTTTGGTCGTGGAGAGTCTCCAGATCAATCTCCCTCAAGCGCAGCATCGTTTGGTCGTGTTGATCTTGGGTTTAATATTGCATAACCTCGCTCAACGGCCGTCATCCTTCCTATTCCTAAGTTTTCTATGTGAATAGGCTTAATAAATTAGTGCGCTTACCATCAACGATTGTATCACTGCTTACCACCAGGCGGGATTGCAATCAAGCACTAGTTTATAATTATTAAAAAAAAACAAATGGTGATAAATAATAGGTGCACAAATAAGTTTCCGTAATTTTTTGAATATGCGGACGAGCCTTATTATGTAGGAGAATAAATTTTTGATGTCTGGAGTAGTAATGGGCGCGTTTTTCCTCTTTCTTTTATCTTCCTCCAATAATGCTTCCAACTTAAAAGTCACAGTTTCTAAACTTATGAAAACTTTTTTCGCTTAAAGCAACTTCACCATAAGCTTCTACAAGCAATCGATGGGCCTCAGCTGCAGATTTCTTCAAATTAAAGAAGTAAATGAAATTCCCGCAAATGGTAGGTACTTATTCAGCACAAAACTTGACATTTTCGCACAAACAGAAATATGTCATACTGATACAGAGTCACTAATAGGTACTTTAAGTGTATCTTTTTAACAGATGTCCGAACTTACGATATCACATTTTTCATCTGACAATTTAAACGTAACCTCTGAGTGAGGACATATATTGTTAAACGGCGAAAACTTATTTGTACCCCTAATATTAACAAATTAATAATATCTGGCGACCTAGCTAGGTTATTTCATTACCAGTATTTAGGGTCTCTTTTTCATAATGTTACCACCATACCATGTCACCTTAATTTATACAGAGTAAATTTTTCAAGCGAACGTGAATGATCAAACCCGAACTATGGTAAATACTTAAAAGTATAGGTACTTAAAAGAGTCACGAGATAGATTTCGATGAAAACTGTAAAATTAAACTAAAACTGAAAAACATTTTTTTTTACCTGCTCTTTATCCGACTTTTATGTACTCTTCTATCGCCAGTACACTGAAAGAGATTTCTTTAGAAATAAGTATTGCCTTTCTATGTATTTTTCTGTTACTTTCTAATTGTCTATACAACATTATTTTTTTGTTTACATGCGAAATCCGAAACACGTGTTCAGTATTTTTAAACAAAGAATCTATGTACCTAATTTCAAAAAGATATCATGAAAAAACCACAAAGTTACGAGCTTGTTATCCTACTTGGCTGTCTCAACAAAAATATATTACGCGCCCGCCCGCGCGGAGCGTGGACCTCTGGCGTCAGCTGTTGAGCGGGAGCACGCAGTACTATGATCTACCGTGCGTGCTCAGTAACCACACTGCAACAATTTCTAAATGTATTTGTGAAAAAATATAACATGGTGTAAAAATGATTGGAAACGATTCAGTTGGTTATTCTGAACAAACTATATTCAGGTTTCGCTTAAACAAAAAATAACGTTGTCTATTGTACATAAACAACAATATACACAGGTAACAATTATATACCAACCACTAAACCCGAAGCCATAAACACCCCATGGCATGAATGTAGGTACTTGGTTTAAATCAGTTGCCTTATAGTTATATAATAGTGCTAATTACTTGGCTCAATTTACTACAGAATTGAGGTATTGTGGGCTCGTCTGCTCATGTTAGGAAATTGGTCACAATGTGTAGCGGTGTGGTTAGCGACATTACTTGTAGCTACCGTGTTCTGTAATATGTCTAATAATAATATATTGGGGAGGAATTTTGGTGTAGAATGTGGGAAAATAATTGGATGGTGTTTTTTTTTTTTTTTTTTTGTAGTAGTAGAAATAAATCAGTAACAACTACCATTGAAGTCTTCAAGATCAAGTGAGTAGGTACTCACCTGATTTTGAAGACTTCAATGGTAGTTTTTGTGGATATAGTGTTGTGGCTAGCAGAGATGTACAAAATGGTTTTAAAAAAGCATTTAAATACAAAATGCAAAATACTTTTCAGATTTACTATTTCAAATACAAAATACCAAATAGTTTTGCGTTTTGTATTTGAAATGCTAAATGCAAAATAGGTATTTTCAAAATACTTTTTTCAAAATAAAATAGTTTCTTATCTATAGATTTAATGAATGTTCGTCGTTTTGGTTGATTTTTTTTGGTTCACTTCTTTCCGTACTTCTAAACGGAAAAGGCAAAGGCATGGTACGCCATACAGTCTGGACTTGAGGAAGTTTATCCTTTTCTATTTTTTCCTTTATATATCTTCTTATCCTGACTTAACTAACCTACCTCCTTTCGTTTCCCGCGTGAGCCGACTACATAATGATTTTTAATTCGAGTCAGATAAATGACAACTCCAGTGTTGCAGGTTTTTTGTCCCAAATAAATAGTGATGTAAATCGAGATTTTACACTTAAAACTTAGTCTAGATTGCACTTTTTAATTCAAATTGCGTATATGTATATAAATAAAATACACGGTGGAACAAAAGTCAGTTTATATTTGAAATAATGATAAAATAAATAATTTCAGTAGGTAGATTAAAACTGTTTATTGTAACAAAAACTAATTACGAACGCTATGTTGTGGAAGAATTGGCCGCTGAATCGCGGTGCCACAATCCTGCGTCTGCCCCCCTATCACTGTGAGCTCAACCTAATAGAGTTAGCTGCGTATTCCAAAAGGAAACTCAAGTATTGATCTCTGCTTAAACATTACTTAAAACTAGTTTTAACCAATCAAGTGGCTTGAATCGAGACTTAAGTAAAGCTTGAGTTTTGAGTGACGTTCTGTAATACGGACCTTAGTTTGGGCTCAACCAAAGGAGTACGTCGCCAGGAAAAACAAAACTTGACACCGGAAAATTGGAGAAGTGCATCAATCATGCCATAAAAGTTGAAGATGAAATGTGTCAACTCGACCACATCATGGATGAATGTGCGGATTCATAATTTATAAATGTAACCGATTCTGATTCGAGTGGTAATCAATAAAAAAGTAACGAATAAAAACGTATAAAATGATTTGTATTATTTCTTAATTGTTCTGAATCTCTTTAAACATTTTTTCCCCAGCTCTTGTGATAATGTTGTAGTGAGTTTAATATGCTGGTAAGGCCCATATTTCTAAAATCATTGTTAAATACGGTATGTATTACATATTTACAACAAAAAACCCCTTTGATACCTAATGAAATAATGCAAGACTAAATGTAAAAATGTCGTGGTGGCCTAGTGGTTAAAACACCAGCCTCTCAAGTATGAGTGCGCGGGTTCGATTCCAGGTCAGGCAAGTACCAATGTAACTTTTCTAAAGTTATATGTACTTTCTAAGTATATATTGGACACCAATGACTGAAGGTGAAGGAAACCATCTTGAGGAATCCTGGACTTTAAGTCTGAAATCGCCAACCCGCATTGAGCAAGCGTGGTGATTATGCTCAATCCTTCTCTGTATGAGAGGAGACCTGTGCCCAGCAGTGGGACGATACGAGATTGATGATGAAATGTCTAACAATAAGGTGGACCGATGACCTGGTGAAGGTCGCGGGAAGCCGATGGATGCGGGCAGCACAAGACCGGTCATCGTGGAAAGCCTTGGGGGAGGCCTTTGTTCAGCAGTGGACATCTATAGGCTGAAGAAGAAGAAATGTCTAAGTTTATTGATTGCCGAACATCACTATTGTAGCGGGTCACCCTTATTCATATCAGTGACACTTGCCCTTGTCATTTTTCTGACTCGAATTAAAAATCCCACTATAGGAGGGGTTTGGGGTAGTCATGATGTGGCCACTATGCTGCAATATTTCAATGTTCTTTATAAATTATTCACTGAATGCACTTTTTACTACATAAATCACGTGCTTTTATTTAGTAAACAACACTATAAATAATTTTAAAAGTCCAATGAAAAATGAGCGTGACACTCTGCTTGACTTTCCCGCCAAAAAACCTGACCAAAGAAGTAAAAAATGTTTTTTTTTCAACTGTCATTGGCGATATCCGCCATTATTGTGAAATCAAATTTTCAAAAAAAATCTATAATTCGTTACACGTGTTATAAAATTGTGGTAAACACATTATCAAGAGTTGAAGTTATTCATTGGCCAAGGAGAAGAAGTAAAAATATGGAATAATGGCAATACAGACGTCATTCGTTCATAAATTTCATTCTGTTTTACTGGTAATATTGGCTAAACTTTATCACAAAGTATTTTGCATTTTGAAATGAATATTAAAAATACAAAATATATCTCGAAAGGTATTTCAAATAAAATACAAAATGCTTTTTACTAAAAAGTATTTAAATACAAAATACAAAATAGCTATTTTGCATTTTGTATTTGCATTTTAAATAGAAGTATTTCAAATAAATCGCATCTCTGGGGATGATGATGACATTGAAGTGTGCGTGTAACCATGCAGCGGCCAATCCACCTGCCTGCAATACAACCCTCCGATAAGGGGGCCCAGCTTCTGAATACAGCTGGGTAGAAACTATAATATTATACCGTATACTGTGCGCGCCGTCGTGACCATTTACTTAATATATTGTACCGATTACAATGATGCTTCCATACGCTCCCATGTCTTAGACGACATTTTTTTTCCGACTCTATATTTGCGTGGTGATTACGCTCAATCCTTCTCTGACTGACAAATTTATTCAAATCAAATCAAACTCGTTTATTTCAAATTAACCATCACTAGGTACTTTTGAATAGTCAATGTCGGTTATTCCAAGAAAAGTGAAGCTAAATTGCACGTTCCAAAGCGTAGATCTCTATGGAGAAGAACGTGCAAGAAACTCCATGGACACTCTTTTAAAATCATAATATATGGGTTACATTTCTTCGTTACATATTTCTGTTGCTTCTATCATGTGAGCACAATGTATAAATTATAAAAAATAATTAAAAGATAGAAAATTAATTAAGCCCACTGGCAGCTAAGAGATGACCAGTCTCCACTGACGGCCCCCGTTCACGAGCATGACGCGCGCATCAGCCCCACTTAGCTCAACTATTTTGAAGGAAACCAAATGACCGAACAACACGCGCCCCCATCAGCAAGACATTTGAGTGAGCATGACAAACTCTCAACTGCCATGCTCGTAATGTCAAACAAGTTAGGTATATAAAAAAAAAAACATAGTCCATGGTGCCTCACATTCACAAACTTGAAAATGCTGAGCAACGGCCGTTTTGTGTAGATGTGACGCATGCCCTTTCAACTATTTCTTATTTTTTGTGTTTTTGTAAACTTGGCGTCATGTTTACTGCAAATGAACATTTTTTCTTTCTTTCTGATGTCGGGCTTGTAAGGATATTAGACTTCTATTATTCAATACCTTTAGTGATGACGCCCTGTTGCTTGATCGGCTTTTCCTGGGCTTTCCCTAGGGAACTAGGGATCTCACTCGGCAGGGGCCTGGTCGCACAGGCGTCGCTAACACTTGGGCGCTAATACAGTCACATGACAAAAACATATTGCTGGCCGCCCGAGGAAGGCACAACCTCCTGGCGTCGACATAGTTGTGCGAAGCACCCTCTGAATGCAACCCAAAGAATGAGTCACCGCTACCGGGGATCGGAAGAAAAATACCATGGGCAAGTGCCTATATAGGAGCACCAAAACGGTCTCCTCGCGCCTCCACCTTGGACACGTAGATTGGTCTAACTAATAGATTCAGCGTATTTTCGAAGCTCACTCGTTTCATTTGTTCTCCATAAAACGCAACCTTACAAGTAGGAATGACTTTCATAGCGTTATATATCTGAGCGAACAAATTTTTGGCACATATTTTTTTCAAAAAAATATTTAAAAAAATATCTTTTCCCACACTAACAATTACTCCTGTATCGGTGTGTTTACAAACATTTACAATTACATATACAAACAACGATTTGTAATGATGGATCAACAATATTCTTCAAAGTGATTCTGATTGAGATTTATAGTTTGCAGATTACCAATTATACGGAGCAACTTACAACATGATTTTGCATTCAGCAACCGAATTATAAATAAAGTTCAAATGTTTATAATATTTTATCTCATAATCAAATAAAACCACGATAAAAAATAAAGAGAGATAAAAATAAACCTTACTTATATGTGCATATCATTTTAATAAAAGTTGCTAATTTGATTTACGTAGTAGGAGGGAAAACTGTGACGTTATTTTATAATGGCGGCACGTGTGGAGAGTCGTTTTGTGGGGATTGTTGAACGATCACTTCGGATTGAGACTCTGACTAGGGCACTTCTCCGGGGCGAAACTATTTAAATTGTTATTGCACACAGATGGTGACGACCCTATCACTCCGCCGTCGCTGAATAAATATTATATACATACATATAATATTAATTGAATAGTTAATTGAATTTGTTTGCGTCTTCTGCTTTCACGCCTAAACTACTGAATGTATTTATATGAAACTTGACAAACAGATGGTTTTGAACTAGGAATACCACATTGGATACAACCCGATATTCCCATTAAATAGCATGCTGAAGACAAGCGCTAATCTCAGAAACTACCTAATACGCATTTGCCTATTATGGGATAGCTTATCCAGGAAGGCTGGCCCGTCTACATGCTCCGTCTTGCCTGCGCAGTCCAGGCCTGTGCTATCATGACTGTACAAAAAGACGGAACAACGTACCGTGGCCACACGTGCAGGTAAGCTCGTGCATTGTTCCTAGTTGTGTTTTGAGAGCTCGTGTAAATACACATGTAAATACCTAATAGAATAATACATAGGTGTATCTTTTAACTTTTCAGTCATTAAATGATATGCTTAATCTGAGTATTCTATGCTGGCAACGATTTGTACAAATCTATGAATTGTGTTAAAAATTCCTTAGAATAACTCCTAACATTGTTCATTTTTGGATTTGTGACGTGTACTTTGTCGTAAAATAATTCGTAGGACTGATGCGCGGCTTGAATATCCGGACACACTTGGAAGTAATACCGTGCAGGTCAAGTTTACGCAGTCCAAATCTTCAGTAAGTCTACGATAGCACAAGCCGCACTTTCGGGACTGCGCGAGCAAGCCACCGTCTTGTCGTCCACACACACGCGCTTGCCTGCGCAAACTGGTTTCTACAGGCATGCTCGGAGGTAAGACGGAGCGTGTAGACGGGCCATCAGGCTAATTAACATCATGCTGCTACTAATAGGAGCGGGGTATATAAAGAAAAACACGGGTGAAACCGCGAGGTGCAACTAGTAAGTATATAAAAGTCTTCTCTTCTAGTGAATGGTAATATTCCATCCGAGAACATATAAAAATCAAATCATTTTCAAATGCGGCCATTTTGTCATAAAGTCTTAATATTTGATCAAAGCACGTCGTTATAAAATACATGGATGAAAATAATTGGATGAACTGGTGCACTATGGTAAGAGTAGCACAAAAAAAAAACAGTAAATTCTGCAAAAATATTAGTCGTTCGTCCGTCCGTCCAATCAAGTTAAATTTTGACGTGAAATTAAACTGCTGAGTCACACTTGGCAGGTATAAAATTTGCTTATCACATTTTTTCGTTTTTAAAAAGTTGAGTCTAGAAAGTTAAAAACTGCTAAAAATGAAAAATAATTATAGTTGCAGTTCCTATTACTGGGAATATAAATATAATTGTAAGCTAATTATATTTTTGACGGCTACTTCTAAATGCAAAGGTCTGAGGTCATTGCTTCATTATTGGTAAAGATGCAAGTCTCAATTGCATCATATAAAAGTCCGTAAAATGGCTATCGATCATTGGGAATAGTGTCATTATTAGTTCATCACCATTACTCTTAAAATTGTGAAGAAAAAGAAAAACATCCTCAGAAAATCATCATGTTCTAGGACCAAGAAATCTAAGATATGGGACATCTACCAACCTGCACTGAGTCCACGTAGTAGATTACAGTCCATTCCTTCTGACAGAGAGATTACCCATGATTATAACATTTTATCATACATAAACGGGCTCTTTTATATAACCTAATACCCCTACAGTGTGTGTTGCCAGTGATGACTTACGGAACTAAAACGTGGTCGCTCACAATGGGCCTCATACGAAGGCTCAGAGTCACACAAAGGGCAATGGAAAGAGCTATGCTCGGAGGTTCTCTGCGAGATCGAATCAGAAATGAGGAGATCCGCAAAAGAACCAAAGTCACCGACACAGCCCTACGAGTCGCTAAACTTAAGTGGCAGTGGGCAGGGCACATTGCTCGTAGAACCGATGGCCGATAGGGCAGTAAGGTTCTGGAGTGGCGGCCACGTACTGGAAGACGCAGCGTAGGGAGGCTCCCAACAAGGTGGACCGATGACCTGGTGACGGTCGCGGGAAGCCGATGGATGCGGGCAGCACAAGATCGGTCAGCGTGGAAAGCCTTGGGGGAGGCCTTTGTCTAGCACTGGACATCTATAGGCTGAAGAAGAATACCCCTACATGTTATATTATCACCACTCTGACAGCACTATTTATAAAAAGATCCATCTAATTACCTTCTAACTTCAACACTGGCTGATAACACAAAATTAACGTCACGGACGAAGATGTTAGCCTGCGCGCACACTAGCCAACTGTATCAGTAGCATGCAAGTGATTTATGCACTGTGAACAGAGAGCAGCTCGATAAGAGCCGACGTGCAAGCCGCCGGCGTAATTTAAGCTCGTGTGGACCCGGCTTTGCGATATTCGTCAGTCGAATTTATAGCTTGTGTGAGAAATTGGTGTTCTATTTTCAGTGTTCTTTTTTTTAAAATTTGAAATTCTTTCCTTTTGTGTTGTTTTGGAAGTTTAGTGCAAGCCAGTGTTATTAACTTTTTAATATAGAATTTGATGTCGTGGCACCAGCAGGGTAATACGTATCACTATCAGTAGCAATGGATTTCATTTTCACAGTTCAACAACTTTCATTGCGTTTTTAGGTTGTTAAGCAGACCCATTTCCCGAACATAAAGAGGAACGGATTAGCAGTTGGGTTCAAAACTATTCCAATTGTTAGTAATAGTGTTTTATGTAAGTAGAGTGCTGGATTGTGATCTTCATCGGTCGATTTTTGTACTGGTTTGTTATATGGCTTATTTGGGTTTTGATGTCTCCTTTCAGTTTATGGTAAAATAATACCTTTTTTTAATAGTTATAAACTAGTGGTTGACTGCAATCCCGCCTGATGGTAAGCAGTGATGCAATCGTTGATGGTAAAGCGCACTAGCTTATTAAGCCTATTCACTCAAAAAAACTGATTGAATAGGAAGGAAGACGGCAGTTGAGCGAGGTGATGCAATGTTTAACCCAACAACACGACTAACGATGCTGCGCCAGAGGATGATCTGGAGACCCTCCATGACCAAACTCCCGACACAACAACATTAAACACAACGTACCCGGCACACATCGCAACACAACTGCTCTGACCCGTCCACCGTACGGCTTCACCAGACATCATGCCGGAACACGACGAATCTCTTGGCGGCAAGACTTTGTCTGGTGGGTGGTAACTTATGCGGCGGCTGATGTTGTTGCCTACCACCGAGAATACATAAAAGGAAATATTTAATACTGATGACTCTCATATGTATAAAAAATCCAAAAAATAAAAAATGTAATCAATACATCTGCTATTTTTTCTTTCCGCCACTCCTAGTTGATTGGTTGAGAATGCCTATTTCGGTAGGAAAAGGACAGAAGATTAAGATTAGTTTAGTCGGGGCAAATTGAGATCCTCCATAGGCATTGTAGACGTCAAGCGCTGACTAATTTGATAATACTAAACTAACATTTATCTTCTGTTTATTTCTTAGTGAAATAGAAGGAACAACATGCATTGAACTTAAATTTAGTTTAGTTTAGTTTGTGAACGAAGCAATCGGTGTCACTTTAGATATTTTATATAAAAATTACAAAGACAGTGCCACAAAACGCAGAATGGGCAGAATGTTGGTTGATGTTTACTGGGGAGAAAAAGTGACGCAACAAATTCTCCAGCAGTACCTGTCCCTGTATTCATTTAAAGTAAAACTAAGAAGTATGTTGTGTCAAAAATGTTATTATAGTGTATCGGACTTTTTATTGGACAAATCTTGACATTGTATAATTGTATTTTTTTTTCTTTGACTTTGTATTATTTAAGTCCAAATTATTTTGACATATATTTGATTAATTGTTTTGACTTCATTATGATAACATTATGGGATTTGCTTATTTGACCATATTGTATTTAAATGAGAATGGTTTTGACGTTAACTTAAAAATTATTATGACTTTTTGACTTTAATTATCCCTATTATAATGTAATCTGTATAATGTAATTTTATTATTTTATTTTTTGTATTTGTATGCCTATAATAGGCTGATCATAGCGCACTTTATCCTCAAATATGAATACCTAACCACTGTACCTATGTATCACAAATAAAATATTTCTGATTTCTGATTTCTGTAGAGATCTAACAACTTTTTCTAGCCCCTTGAGGTGTACCTATTATATTATTATTGTCTATCCTTGAACATCCCAAATATTCGTGCTTCTTTGGCTGCCTCCGCTAATGAAATCAAGCTTTAGGTCCCATCTGTTCCACTTTGCAGCCCGAAACTAATTGATTCGTGTTTTAAACAACTTTTCAAGCACACTTTATAGTAAAAAATCAGTAAATTCATCCTACTGACGTCGGCAGTTCTTGCGAACATATTTTTTGCCAAATGAAATTCAGTTTCAATTATTCTCAACCAGCCATAAATCGAAGAACTCTCGGCATATTGATATTTTTGTGTTCGCAATTTATATTTGGGAACGAAAAATATTGCATTTTTTATGTAGAGAAAAGATTACTTTTTAATTATAAAATGAAATTGAATACGCCTGCATCCTTTGACGTTGAATTATTTTCTGTAATCCTTATATGATTTCATAGAAATCGTTTAAGGCGGTTACGAAATTAATAACTAAAAAAAATATTTCTGGCGAAACGTGTAAGTACGTACTATAAATGAACCTCCTCACACCTCTGTCTATTCCTTGGCATAAACCATGGATAATTCAAAAGGGCCTATAAATGGTTTCATTGAAATTGATGCTTTGGGTGTCTGTAACTCAGTTGCATCCAGATAGATTGGAATTGACCCCAACATATTTGCGAAAGAGATTGGCATATTGCATAACATAATCAGCCTGTAATGTTCCATCTATTCTTTCATCGTTAGCAATCGGCAGGCTAAGACATGGCTGGAGGTTGACCACTGCGTTGCCCAATTTCTCACAGGTCATGGCAACTTTAAAAGTAAACTGTATTCTTTTAAACTTGTTCCTTCGCCTTTGTGTCAATGTTCTACATCGAACTGTGAATTTGAACAGTCCGCACATCACATCTTGTGGGAGTGTATTCTTTGGCAAAATGAACGCAATATTATGTTGGATAGTGTACAAGTTACATCCGGAGTCGTTTATTATACGGACCTTGTATAAAACTAGAACCAATTTCCTTGCGTTCAGGCGCTTTTGCCATACCTATTATTGGAATCAATTGTAACAGCACATACCTACTTAGGACCCATTAACTTAATCAAATTTTATTCCGTGGTGTTTGGCAATCTGGGCTTCTCCCAGTTGCAATAATATCCCTTTGTGCCGATTGGCCTAGTTCTGTTCTGTCTCCTGCTTGTTATGGAGGGAAGTGGAAAAAATATGTTTTTTCTTACTCCTCCGCTATTCTTTTCTGATTAATTTCGTTGCGGGACCCAAGACAGTTGAGTCATTTCCTGGGACTCGTAGAGCTTTATTGCTCGGCGTTTTTCTGGCGGTCTCCACTGTTGATTCTGGCTTTCAGGAGTTGCAGTGGGTGGGATAATGTGTGGCGGGTTTTGAAAAAGAAGCCTGTAATGGTTTCCCTTCTGGGATTCAAGCCATAATCTAATTTTCGGGCCCAGTGCGAGTTGGTAGGTGTTATATGTCTTTATATTGTTGCCTCTAGCCGGGTTACTCACCATGTTTCCTTCAATGTTTTGTAAAAACATAATATAACCAACATAAAATACTGTTCTTAAATGATACCATTTTAATTTTTTTTTATCCTCAACAAGAGCGCCTTCATCCTCTCTCCTATAACAAAAATAAAACCAAATATTTTGCTGTGCCCGACAGGGTCCATAATTGATTCTAAACTTTAATATACGAACTATTAGGTAACATTATGGAATGCAATAAATTATTGAGTATTGTAATAATTTTCGCGTACTTGTAAAGCGATTGGCGGTATTCGAAACTGGGACCTGCAACTTGTAAGTAGCGCCCGATACCACTGGCCCATCACTGCTCTCCAGCGACAGATAAAAAGAAAAAGGTACGACAGATAAAATCGATCTGTAATCGATTAAAAATAAGATCAGAGGTTGCGGTCTGTAATCGATTTAAAATAAGATCAGAGATTACGATCTGTAATCGATTAAAAATAAGATCAGCGGTTACGACCTGTGATCGATTAAAAATAAGATCAGAGGTTACGATCTGTTGGAGGCCAAAGCCCTCGCCCACATGTGGGAGTGGCGAGAGGAGGAGGGAGGGCATAACTCCGCTGCCGCGAGAAATCGCGGTATGGCGGACAGAGCTCCGGCGGGATCTCATGGCGACATAGAGAGGGCGACAACCCAGTGCTGGGCACGCCACAATAGCGGCGGTAAGTCTCCTCTTTGAGGAGTGGCTAGAGAGGCGCCACGGCGCACTCACTTTCTATCAGACGCAGGTCCTCACCGGACACGGTTGTTTCGGGAGGTTTCTGTTCCGTATTAGGCGGGAGGAAACGCCAGGGTGTGGATCGTCCTGAGGACACAGTGGAGCATACGGTGAAGATCTGTCCGGCTTGGGTAGAGCACCGCCGTGTCCTCATAGCGGCGATCGGCGGCGATCTCTCGCGTCCGTCCAGGCCATAGTCCGGAGCGCGAGTGCATGGCAGGCCGTCACCTTCTTCTGCGAAGCAGTGATGCTGGCAAAGGAGGAGGCGGAGCGCGTGAGGCAGCGGGAATCCCAGCGCCCCCACGCTACTCCGCCGTAGGACGCCCCTGGTCGGTAGACGACACCGAACTCCCAGCCACCGTATGGGCCTGCGGGCGGTGAGCAGTGGACAGCTTGCCGCCCGGTAAGCGACCCCAGGCGAATCGACGGCGTGTTGTGTTTCACGCGCGCCTCAAAGAGATGTCAGCATGTCTTGACGGGGTCCACGAAGACCGATGCCGCCTGGGCTCAGGGTTGCGGATTGGTTAAACAAGTAACATGGCCCTGGCCGACGCACAGGCAAGTGAAGAAACCCGGGTGGGTTTTAGTCAGTAAAAGTCTGACACGCCCTTCCGCTCCGGCCAGAACGGGAGATGTCACTTGATGAATTCCCATCCCAACAAACAAAAAAAAATGTTACGATCTGTAATCGATTAAAAATAAGATCAGAGGTTACGATTCGTAATCTATACTCTATACTAGGGTTGTAACGGAGCTTCGCCTCCGCTTCCGTTACTGCGTTCCGCAAGAAATCGTATCTTCGCTTCCGCCTCCGCCTTCGCACAATTTTTGCGGAGTTATAACGGAGGTTTATTTACGTATTTATAAAATAAACTTAAATTCGTTGATAAGGATAAGCGCAAAAATAACCTCGTATTTTATGGCATCGAGGAAGGTAAAGCAACAACAGAAACGGAGTTGGTAGACTGCATAAAAGACATTATAATAGAAATGGGAGTACATTTTGAAGTCTTCGAAATTAATAATATTTACAGAATCGGTAAAAAAAGAGCCCGCTAAAAATCGCCCGGTTTTAGTCTCACTCACAACTACGTGGAAAAAACATATGATTCTGCGAAACAGATCTAACCTACAAGAGGGTGTAAAAATCAAAGAAGATTACCCTAAAGAAATATTAGAAAAACGTAGACAGCTGAAACTGCAAGTTGAGAAGGAAAAGAAGAAAGGGAATATAGCGTTCATAAAATACGATAAACTGATAGTAAAGAAGATACAGGAAAACAACAGAGAAAAGAGGAAAAGAGAGACTTCAGGATCTCCAAAAACACCATCACATAAGAAAGCCAATGCAAGTAATACACAAAGTACATTGACCACCATGGACGATCCCCCCTTTAAAACTGCGACAAAGGAAATAATCAGACCAAATATACTAAACTATGTAGAGCGCGGGAAATCAGCCTCATTAACAAATCTCTCAAAAAACTAAAATGCGACACCCGGAACCAAATAACCCCAACAACTACATTACCAAACATAACACCCACAAATCGCACCCCAAGCCGGCTTGTCACCGTGGGGGAAGAAGACAAACACCCTCCATCTAAATCAAAACATTACGATTCGAGACTTCATAAAGCAAACCTTCCCTTTAAAAATATACACAAAAAGAAAACAATACAGATAAAACAAGATAAAAAAAATCAATAAATAATAAAAAAATTCAAAAAAATCAAAATGTCTGCACGTGCACTGAATACTCGGACACTAAGAACCGAAGAGAGTCTAAAAGAACTAGAAATAGCTATATCCAACTTAAAATGGGACATAATGGGCATCAGCGAGATGAGAAGGCCAGGAGAAAGAATAGAAGAGAGGAAAGACTATATCATGTTCCACAAAGGAGAACACACCGGACAAAAAGGAGTAGGTTTCCTTATTAAATCTAAACTGAAGAAGAACATAATGGGATTTGAAGGAGTTTCCGACAGAATTGCGGTAGTACATTTAAAATTCCCTGGCTACAAGAAAGACTGGGCCATCTTTCAAATATACGCCCCAACAGAACAAGCGGAAAAATCCGACATAGAATATTTCTATGAGAGTATCTCAGAAGCAATAAAACCGCACTACAACAACAACATAATAATCATGGGCGACTTTAACGCACAAGTGGGAGAAAGGCAAATTGGAGAAGAATCCTCAATCGGGAAGTTTGGGCACGGCAAAAGAAGCCAAAATGGACAGAAACTAGTAGAATTCATGATGGAAAATAACCTTTTTTTAATGAACTCACGCTTTTACAAAAAAACCAAAAGCAAATGGACGTGGTCCTCCCCAGGTGCAAAATTCAAAACTGAAATTGATTTCATTATAACCAACAAAGCACGCGCGTTCACAGATACCAACATAGTCAAAAACCTCAACTTTAACACAGACCACCGTATGGTAAGAAGCTGCCTAAACCTAAACCAACCCAAAAGATCCAGGAAAAACCTAGCAATTAATAATAAACTGTATCAAATACCAGAACATAGTTATTCCTCTAACCCCCGCACAAAAGAATCACTCAATGATATTATTACTTCCGACGCAGAAACTGGGATTAAATACAGGAGATTGGAAAACAAAATGAAAGAGATGCTAGTCAACAAACCCAGAAGCAAAGAAATCTATTTAAGCAAAGAGACACTAAAACTATTAGACGAAAGAAGAACACTAATATCAAATAAAGGAGACAAAGAAAGACGCGAAAAAATTGCAAGCCTTAGCAAGGAAATTAAGGAGAATATGAGGAAAGACCGTAAGGAGAAAAGAAATAGAGTGTTGGAAGAAAGTATAAAAAGAACAGGCGGAACAAAAAAGGCTATGAAACAACTAAGCGAATTTGGGAAAGAATGGATACCAAAACTAAAGCAACGCCCATCTCACTTGACCAATCGACTCTCAATACATAAACTAGCTACGGACTATTACCGCCTATTGTATTCTGATAAAGATGATTCAGAGTTGGCCACGATTCTGGAAGTAAACGAAGCAAAAGAAAACAAAGTAGACGAAGTACCAGAAATTCTTATTTCAGAAGTAATCAAGGCAATAAATTCCCAAAAATCCGAGAAAGCCCCAGGGCCGGACAAGATACCTAATGAATTGCTCAAGGGTACCCTAGAGGAAGTCAGTCCTGTACTGGCAAAACTTTTCAATGAAATTCTACAAACAAGGCAAATTCCAGAAGAATGGACCGAGTGTCACATAATTCTACTTCACAAAAAAGGCCCTAGAGAGGAGATTGGCATTTATAGGCCAATTTCTCTAATATCAAACATATACAAAGTATTTGTTAAAGTGATACTGGAAAGAATATCATTAACACTAAACGAAAGCCAACCTGTAGAGCAGGCAGGATTCAGAAAAGACTTCAACACAATAGACCACATCCACACAATTAAACAGCTGATACAGAAGTATAATGAATACAATAAACAAATTTACTTGGCGTTTATAGATTACTCAAAGGCATTCGACAGTCTCAGGCACCAATACATATGGCGGAGCCTTAAACAACAAGGGGTTCAGAGTAACTATATAGAATTACTAAAGAGTGTATATCAATACAGTAAGGCCAGTATTAAACTAGAATCAACAGGTGAATCATTTCCTATCAAAAAGGGCGTACGCCAAGATGATCCTGTCTCTCCTACGTTATTTAACTCCGTACTCGAACACATCTTTAGTCAGCTAAATTGGGACCACTTAGGTCTGAACATCAACGGAGCTCGCCTTAACCACCTGAGATTCGCCGATGACCTAGTTCTCCTTGAAGAGAACCCAACAGAAATAGAACAAATGATGCAGAGCCTAGCAAATATCAGTAGAGAAGTTGGTCTGGAAATCAATGCCAGCAAAACAAAATTGATGACAATTTCAAAGGAAGTAGACATTATGGTAGATGGCAACAAGATCGAATATGTCAAAGAATATATATACTTAGGGCAGATAATATCCCCCTCAGATGTAATGTCAAAGGAAATAAACAGACGAATAGCCCAAGGATGGAAAAAATACTGGTCACTGAAGGAAATAGTGAAAAACAAGGATCTAGGCATTCACATAAAAAAGAAAACATTCGACACCTGCATTTTGCCAGTTCTTACTTATGGCTGTGAAACTTGGTCAACAACACTCCAGCAGAGGGAAAGGCTAGCAAAATGCCAACGCGCCATGGAAAGAAGCATGCTTGGGTTAAAAATTAAAGACAGAATAAGGAACGAATGCATAAGAACAAGAACAAAAGTCACAGATATTCTTACCCGGATAGACGCCCAAAAATGGAGATGGGCTGGACATATGCTACGCCACCCCATTGACAAATGGAGCAAGCAAGTCACCCTATGGCAACCAAGAGTCGGCAAAAGAAGTAGGGGTCGTCAAGTCAGGAGATGGGAAGATGACTTGAAACAGGCAGCGGGACCATTCTGGTTGAGAGTAGCAAGGGACAGAACCCACTGGAAGGAATTGGAGGAGGCCTATGCCAAAAGGCACACCGAACTTAGGGACCTATTGTAACCCTATGTTATGGAATAAAAGGCTATTATTATTATAAAATAAACTAGCTTTCCGCCCGCGGCTTCGCCCGCGTGGAGTTCGGTTATATCGCGCTTTTTAGATTTCCTTCGGGAATATCAATTTTTTCCGGGATAAAAGGTATGTTCTTTCTCGGGGTCTAAAGATTGTCTGTGCCAAATTTCATCAAAAATGGGTTGAGAGGCTTTAAGCGGGAAAGCAACAGACAGACAGACAGAGTTACTCGTCGCATTTATAATATTAGTAGGTATGGATAACGCGCAAGCTGCGACGCTCGACAACCGTCCGGCCGCGTTTGAGCGCGAAATGGTCAAGAATCAACTAGTGCGAGGCGAGAATGCGGCAAACACAATTTGTTTCTTCTTAATTTTCATTACAAGAAGGTAATATTTTTTTACCAAGTATACTACTATTAATGTACGTATTTAAAATAAAAAAAATGTTTTAATTAACCATAACTTTCAATTGTTTCTCTAAGTACTTTCACCTCCGCCTCCGTTAACCTCCGCTTCCGCGGAGGTGAGACTCGTCGTCTCCGCATCCGCCTCCGCTAACAAGCCTCCGTTACAACCCTACTCTATCTTTATATATATAATTCTGCTGTACGTGTGTATGTCATTGAACTCCTCCTAAACGGCTTGACCGATTTAAATGATTTGGTTTAGATTCACAAATCAGCCTGGCGGATGGCGCTGATTGCTTGAAGAAGCATGTGATCTCGGAAACGGCCCTAACGATTTCGCTGAAATTTAATATGTGGGGGTTTTCGGGAACGAGAAATCGATCTAGATCAGTCTTATGTCTGGGTAAGCGCATGTTTTCGAGTTTTCTTTCGCAATATTTCACGCATAATATGGGCGCTAATTTCGCGCGGCTTGACATAGCGCCTGTGGCGTAGTCGATAGTGGTATGGTCTACTCGCGATGGCTGGTGTTCAAACCCAGGCATTCACAAGTTTTTTTTTTGTTTTAGACAAGTTTATAGCTTTTTTTAAGTTTTTGGAGTCAGTATTTAAAAAGAAAATTGTACATAAGAACTAAAAGGGAAAAAAAAATTAAAATATTTTTCTTTTTCTTAAGTTAAAATTGAACTTAAGAACTAAAAAGAAAAAAATAAATAGAAATAAATACATATTTCAATTTTTTAAATTAACTTTAAGAGACGGAAACAAGAGCTCTAGGGTTAGAGAGAGGTTTTTTATAAATTATAGAGGTATGATATCTTTGTTACAAATGTAGATGACAGTACTTTCCGTGGGTATATTCCTTAATCTGCTGTACGTGTGTACGTCACTTAATCCCTCCTAAAGGGCTGGTCCAGATTTGATTGAATGAAGTCTATATTTAAAAAATAAAGTCGTGTTAGTTACTCTATTTATAACTCAAGAACCGCTTAACCAGATTGGCTCAAAATTGTTAGGGAGGTAGATAAGAACTGGGAGAAGCACATATCACATAGGATACTTTTTATCCCATTCCCGTTGTTCCCGACGTTCCCGTTTGACGTGACATGAGACGTGGTATAACAAAACGCAACTGACATGGAATAACAAAACAACTCAGTCAAAATATAAGTTACCGGTTCATTTGTTTAAAAATTGTAATTAAAAAGAAACGTTTATACGTATAATAACATCCATTAAATTGTGGAAAAATAATATTATTTTTGAGGTTTCTAATGTGATGTCGTAAATAATCACATTTATTCCGCGTTGGCACTGTCTCTTAGCACTCCTTGCCGGATTGCCGCCATGGGATCCGGAGGCCAAAGCCCTCGCCCACATGTGGGAGTGGTAAGACAAGGCATAACTCCGTTGCCGCGAGAAATCCCAGTACGGTGGGAACTCATGGCGACATGGAAATTGCGATTGTCGCAATCCAGCACTGGTCACGCCACAATAGCAGCGGTAAGTCCCCTCTTTGAGGAGTGGCTAGAGAGGCGCCACGGCGCCCTCACCTTCCGACTGACGTAGGTCCTCACTGGTCACGGCTGTTTTAGGGAGGTTCCTGTTCCGTATAAGGCGGGAGAAAACGCCAGGGTGACCACTGTGTGCATCGCCCTGAGGACACGGTGGTGCATATGGTGGAGGTCTGCCCGGCTTGGATAGAGCACAGCCGTGTCCTCGTGGCGGCGATCTCTCGCGTCCGACCCTGGTCCAGGCCACATTCCGGAGCAAAAGTGCATGGCAAGCTTTCACCTCCTTCTGTGAAGCAGTGATGTTGGCAAAGGAGGAGGCGGAGCGCGTGAGGGAGCGGAAATCCCACTACCCTCACGCCTCAAATCGCTGCAGGAAGCGCCCTGGTCGGGAGGCAACATCGGACTCCCGACCACCGTAGGCGCGGGCTTACGGGCGGCGAGCGATAGGCAGCTAGCCTCCTGGTAAAAACCAGGCCCGGGTTGACGGCGCGTTGTGTTTCACACGCGCCTCAAAGAGATGTCAGCACACCTTGACGATGGGACCTCCACGAGGACTGGTCGACAGTTGCGGGTTGGTTAAAAAAGAAACCATGGCACTGGTCGTTGCATAGGCAAGTGAAGGAACACGGGTGGATTTTAGCCAATAAAAGTCTGACACGCTCTTCCGCTCCGCCCAGAGCGGGAGAGGTCATTTGATGATTTCCCGTCCAAAACAAAAAAAAAGAACTGAAGAAGAGCAAGAAATTGCACTTGAAGAGCGCAGCCTTAGTATGGCTCGACTTCGTGCTTCTCACCCACCAGAGCAAAGGGAGGCAGCCCGTGAAACGGCTCGGTTGGCAATGCGAAATCGTCGAGCAAACCTCAGAGATCAAGCGCTAGATAATTTACGAAGCACAAGAAGAAATTCATCAAATACTGATTTGAATCGGGCAGCGTTTCAATACGCATATATAGCGCAATGGCGTTCGCATTGGGCCAATGGATGTTGTTTGCGAGTATTGTAGCACATTAAAGATTTCCGGAGAACCGCCAGGATTGTGCTCCCAAATAAAGAATCATTGAATAATAATATTTATTTATTTAAAATTATCCTAATTTAGAAAGTAGTCATGTGATATTGCCTTTAAGGCGGAACGAAGTTCGCCGGGTCAGCTAGTACTAATATATAAAGCTGAAGAGTTTGTTTGTTTGAACGCGCTAATCTCAGGTACTACGGGGCCGATTTGAAAAATTATTTTTACGTTGGATAGCCCATCAATCCAGGAAGGCTTTAGGCCATATCACGCCATCCAATAGGAGCGGAGCATAACTAACTACACGAACGAAGTCGCTGCATGGCGGCCGCTAGTCAAATATGTAAATCGCTATTAAAACATTCTGAACTTCATTTTATTTACTTACCTATTAAATGAAAAATGAAAAAATGTTTCTCCGATCACTACAACAATTTTCGGGTTGAATGTTTACCGTATTGCCGTCAACGTAATTGTTTATTAAATATAAAAAGGGATTGATCATTTGGTCTTCGATGGAGCCACACACTACTAAAGGATTGTAACTTTTAGTGTCTGAATTTTTTTATTATTGCTTCCTTTAATATTTTTCTGAACGTCAAGCAAAAGTGTATTACTAAGTGTACTAAGGTTGTAGGAAACGAGAGCTTTATTTACGTAGTAGTTATTATATCTGGCAAATAGGGTATTTGACTAAAAAAAAAAACTAATTAGTCCGTTATTCAGATTATAGATAAATATTGGATACGTGTATTTTGTTTCATCAAATCAATAAAAATTGACAAATATATAAGGCATCAAAGATCAGAAGTGGTGGCTGGTGACGTCACTGGCCTCTAAAAAGTGTAGCGTGCAGTGACGTCACACGAGTTTTCAACGCGCTGTGTCATCTTCATTTTTTGTTTATATGAAAAAAGAAAATATACGTGTCTAGTATTTTTGGGAAATCTGACTGAATGACTGACTAATTACTTTCTTTTAGTCAAATACCCTATTGTGGGTGTCCGATCACCACTACCAAACCTTTGAAGATGGCAGGTGTCATGTTACCATATCTATACTAATATACAGTTGAAGAGTTTGTTTGTTTGTTTGAACGCGCTAATCTCAGGAAATGCTGGTCCGATTTGAAAAAATATTGCGTTGGGTAGCCCATTAATCCAGGAATGCTTTAGGCTATATAACATCACGCTGCGACCAATAGGAGCGGAGCATAACTAACTCCACGCGAAGAAAGTCGCTGGCGGCCGCTAGTCTATACTAATAGCTAAAGAGTTTGTTTGTTTGTTTGAACGCGCTATTCTCAGGAAATGTTGGTCCGATTTGTAAAATTATTTTTGCGTTGGATAGCCCATTAATCCAGGAAGGTTTTAGGTTATATAACATCACGCTGCGACCAATAGGAGCAGAGCATGACTAACTCCACGCGAACGAAGTCGCTGGCGGCCGCTAGTCTATACTAATAGCTGAAGAGTTCGTTTGTTTGTTTCAACTCGCTAATCTCAGAAAATGCTGGTCCGATTTGAAAAATTCTTTTTGCGTTGGATAGCCCATTAATCGAGGAAGGCTTTAGGTTATATAACATAACGCTGCGACCAATAGGAAAAATAAAATAGGAGCAGAGCATTTAAAAACACATAATTATCGAAACCTACGCATATGAAACCGCGAGGCGCAGCTAGTGGCAAAATAAAGTTGTCGCCCAGCTGCAGTTGAAGTAGTGGTTTTGAACACTACCGCTGTGTTCAAAACGATGAAGCAAAACATCTTGAGGAAACCAACATGTTCTAGAAATAAACAAAGTAGGTATACATGGGACGTCTATCAAGCCACACTGGGCCTGGGTGGTGGACCAGTGTCCACTAGGGGAGGTTTTTGTTCCAACAATGAAAACTTATACTTTGATTACAGTCATCAAATTTCGAAGAAAATTTAATAAATATAATTTACTAAAAAACATGCTTTTAAAATACATCAAACTAAAAAGTTAAAAATAATTTAATAAAAAGCGTAAGGCGCTTTGTGCCATAATTTTTGTATATTAAGCGCCTCACGCTTTTTTAAAAATTATTTTAAAGTTTTTAGTTTGATGTTTTTTAAAAGCATGTTTTTTAGATTTTTTAACTATATTTATTTTCAACTATTTAGTTCGACATTCGTTTTTTTTAAAAAAAAACGAACGTACTGAATACGGTGGGACATTTTACAGTAATAAGGCGCTCACTCGTAGTCCAAAGAGTTAGAGACGGACAAACAAACAAACAAACAAGTAAGCAAGCAAACATATAAGTGAAGCTAATAAAAAGCATGTAAAAAGCAACGTCTTGAAGCCTAGACAGCCTTTTTTTGTGATGGGAAATCATCAAATGACCTCTCCCGCTCTGAGCGGAGCGGAAGGGAGTGTCAGACTTTTACTGACTAAAACCCACCTGTGCTTCTTCACTTGCCTATGCGCGAGGGCCACGATTTCTTGTGTAACCAACCCGCAACCCCGACCCAGGTGGCATCGGTCTTCGTGGACCCCATCACGCCGTTCTGACATCTCTTTGAGGCGCGCGTGAAACACAACGCGTCGAGCCCAGACAGCCTCAGAACAGTGATAGCTTACTTGTATGAAAACATCTATGTTTCATTTACTTATCAACTAGCTTTCCACCCGCGGTTTCGCCCGCGTGGAATTCAGTTATATCGCGCTTTTTAGATTTCCAAAGACCCAATTATTTAATCCGGCCTTCTAAATTTACGTCTGCAAAATTTCAAAGCAATTGCTTCAGTAGTTACGGCGTGAAAGCGGAACAAACAAACTCACTTTCCGATTTATAATATTAGTAAGGATTTTTATTATGAAATAAATGGTTTGATTTGATATTCATTAATATAAAAAAATGAAAGGGAGCAACGGCGAGATATAAATAAACATCCAAGCCGCGGTCGCAAATGGAATTCCACTAATTTCCTTTATAAATAAAAGCAAGATCTGTCACAAATGCTCTGCAAATATTTACAGAGCATTTACATTTCTACGTTTTTTTTTTCCGTGTCCGAAGGTTGACGTTTGTTTAATTATGAATCAATTCTGATTTTCGTTAAATATTATTTCAGGCAACAAGCTCCTAGAGCAGTGGTTCCTAAACTTTTCAATGTCACTACCCCTGTGAACAAGTATGGGGATCGATTTTACTCCTAGCTAATTTGAAATAATTAAAACCACACAAACTCGAACTAAAATTTGTTTTAATATGTAAGAAATTGCACGTTTAGGTAACTAGTAAACTTATACATAAATCTCGGAGTTAACTAATGTGAAGGTTGAAATTGCTTTGCATTCGCAAGTTTGATAATATTTGGTTCGGTTTCACTAAACGCCCATCTCATAATTAATCTATTATTTTATTTATTTTCGTGCCATCCCGTGTTACTCTCCTCTAGAATCTCCGTTTTACCTTCGCAGGGGTGATTATCCCCAGGTTTGGAACCACTGTCCTAGAGTAAGTAGGTTAGACCTTGTGCTGACTGAATGAAATTACGCGTCTAACCTCGCCCAAGCTATTGTTCAAGTGCCATTGACAATTGGCGCGTGATAGTTTTACTAGTGATGCGTTCCAGTTCCGTCTTCGTTCGCTTGGTACCCGGCCGTTTACTACCTACATTATTTCTCTCTCCTTCTCCTTAGTATTCCATCCAAAGGTTGTCTGTAAAAGATCGCTCTTAGCGATAAGACCGCCCATTGTGTCATCCTTTGTAAAATCTTCATATTTATGTTTCGGTAATGTATATGGTGTACGTGATAAAGAGTATTCTATTCTTTTCTATTCTATCGTGGATGTCAATCGCCTTCGTCCTAAAATGTATGAAAATACCTGCTCGTTATAAGGTGCTCACGGACGGAGCATCTTCAATAATATTTCCATACCTAGGACTTCTTAGTGTTATTGTCATTGTTATTCCATGACGTGGCCGTTGAATTTCACGATAATATTGCCACGTGAGAAATTATAAATATGATCCCCGGCCAGGTTATGATGGAAAACGATCTTTTCCTGATTGGCCTGGGTCTTGGATGTTTTTGTATATATGTATCTATTAATTATAAATATAGAATCGTTGAGTTAGTATCCCATAATAGCCCAATCTGTGTGATTTGTAAAAAAGAAAAATACTAGCGCGCTTTACCATCAACGATGCATCACTGCTTACCATCAGGCGGGATTACAACTAGTGTTTACAATATTAAAAACAAATGTAGATTAGTTTGTCTTCTTCTTCTTCCAGTGCTTCTTCAATCCTGAAGGTTGGCCGTCAGCTTCTTGTACTCGGTCTTGTCAACCGCGAGTCGGAACAGTTTTTCGACTGAAGTAATGCCGGTCCACTCCCTGATGTTACGCAGCCACGACTTTCTCTTTCGTCCAGCGCGCCTTTTTCCTTCTACCTTGCCCATCATAATGAGTTGGAGTAGCGCATATCTACCGTGTCGGAGCACGTGACCGAGATAATCTATTTTGCGTTTCTTTATGGTGGGCAACAACTTTCGAGGCATTTGAACGCGCTGAAGGACGGTGTCATTTCTGACCTTTTGGGTCCAGCTTATACGTAGCATACGACGGTAACACCACATTTCAAAAGCCCGCAAGCGTCGCGTGGTGTCCTCTTTCAGAGTCCATGCTTCGCAGCCGTACATGACGACAGGCCATACGTAGCACATCAGTAACCTGACTCGGAGCTTTATGTGGAGTTTACGACAGCACAGAACTTTCTTCATTTTGTTGAAAGATGCTCGGGCAAGTTCTATCCGGGTCTTAACTTCTTGGTCGGACTCCCATGCTTCATTTACCCAAGCACCGAGATACTTGTACTGTCGTACACGCTCAAGTTGTTTGCCTGCCACTGATATGCTTGGGCGTAAGTCTGGGTTTCTAGAGACCACCATAAATTTTGTCTTGCTGATGTTCATCGACAGACCGGCCTTCTCGCTGCACTCATTGACTCTATCCACAATGGCTTGCAAGTCTTGCTCAGAGGATGCAATGAGAACAGTGTCGTCCGCATAACGCAGTTTATTAACGACCTTGCCGTTGATCTTCACTCCGGCTTCCAGACCCTCAAGAGCCTCCGACATCACTGCCTCGGAATAAATATTAAAGAGCAACGGAGACACAACACAGCCTTGCCGAACTCCACGACAGATCCTGATTTCCTCCGTTTCCTCACCTTCAACTCTGATTGTGGCTACTTGGTTCTCGTACAGATTACAGATAATCCTGACGTCCTTACCATCGAGTCCAATATCTGTTAATAGACCCAGGAGATGCTGGTGCTTAACTCGATCGAATGCCTTTTCATAATCTATGAAGCACAGCAATACGTCGGTTTGCATATCCCTGCATTTTTGTACGAGAACATTGAGGGCAAAAAGAGCTTCACGAGTACCGACACCAGAGCGAAATCCGAATTGGCTGTCGCCCAGTTGTTCGTCACATTTCGGTCTCACCCTGTTCTGTATGATGTTTAAGAACACTTTGAGGACGTGGCTCATTAGACTAATCAAACGGTACTCTCCACACTTCCTGGCGTTTTGCTTTTTGGGTATTGTGGTAAAAATAGATTTTAACCAATCGATTGGGATGTTACCGGTTTCGTAGATGTAGTTGAAGAGCTGTGTCAGCACGTCAAGTTGATTCTCCTCCAGTAGCTTCAGAATTTCAATGGGTATGTTATCAGGTCCCGGCGATTTACCTGTTTTAGCTGATTTCAAGACGCGTAAAACCTCAGATTTTAAAATAGGCGGGCCATCATCTTCAATGGGCATTGAAATATTTTTTGAAGTATCAGCAAACATCTCCGAGACATACAAACACCATTGTTTCTTCTTTTCATCGAGATCTAGAATCAAATTCCCTTCGTCATCGGTCAAGGCACTATTGATTTTACGTCTTTGACCCACCATTTCGTTAATATGTTTATGCGCATTGAAACTGTCGTGCTTGCGAAAAAGATCTTCCATGTGTGCGCATTTATTATCATAATAGGTATGCCTGGCTTTCGCGATCTCTATTTTGATGGTGTCATCGATCTGTTTGTACCTGTCTGGGTTTGTGTTCTTGTACTTGCGCCGTTCTTCCATTAATTGTAGGATTGCGTCCGTCATCCAATCCTGTTTCTTAACCAGTGGCGGTGGTTGTAGATATTTGTTGCAGATATCATATATGTTCTCCTTAAGGCTGGGCCACGTGCTGAGATCGGGGCTAGCGGATGTAGTGCGATGGTCAGTGGCCCATTGGTTAATGGCATTGTACACCTTTACTCACGTGTCGGGCTCAGCTAGTTTGCGTACATTTGGCCTCCTATCCAGTCTTTTTGGTTGTACCTTCTTAAGTCTGCATTTCACGTCCACCACCACTGGATTGTGGTCCGATCTAATGTCGGCTCCAGGGTAAGTTTGTGCTTTTTTGACAAAGTTGCGGTACCGTTTATTAATCATCACGTAATCGATTTGATTCCTCACAACGTGATCCACTGTGTGCATTGGTGATGTCCATGTATATAAACGGCGTGGTGGTAGTTTGAAGAAGGTGTTCGCAATAACAAGCTCCCTGTCTTGGCAATATTCCACCATCATATCACCACGGTCATTTCGGATGCCAAGTCCATAAGCACCAGCAACTCCAGGAACGATGGTCGAACCCACCTTCGCGTTCATATCGCCCATAACGATAATCACCTCGTGTTTTTTCGTGGCTTTTAATAGTGTGTCAACATCTTTGTACAGGTCCTCCATTTCAGTTACAGGCTTATCTGCGGTGGGTGCATACAGTTGTATAATGTTGATGCTATATGGTTTAGCCTCCAGTCTGATTAGCATGGCTCTGTTGGACAAGGGAACAAAGTTGCTAACACATTTGGACATTTCTCTTGCCAGAAGAATTCCCACACCATAACGTTCTGTGGGCTGGTCGCTTCCTGAGTAGTAGAGGACATTGTCGTCCGGTGTGAAGTGCTCGCCCTGACCTGGCCATTTAGTATCACTGATACCAAGAATGTCCACCCGCAGTCGCCTCATTTCCTGTAAAACATTTGGGAGCTTTCCATCTTGTTTAAGACTTCTCACGTTCCAGGTTCCTATTCTTAGTGTTTTCCGCCCGGGGATTCTTAGCACCCCTGTCCCATTTAAAAGACGCCGGGCACTCGGGGCCATGGCTATATGTGACTTTTCCATTAAAGCTAACTTCTAGGGAATATAGTGCAGTGGTTTCCCGTTGCCTTCTGCACCAGATGTTTTAGAGGTTATTTATACCTCAGGGCCGCTGTAGCCCCTACCAACCAGTTTCCTGGCCGGGTGTGTGGTTATACCGCCATTGTTCGGTCGCCAGAGCCTCGTCTGTTGTCTAGCAGGGAGCACCACGGCGCGGTATACGCTACGCCGTCGCCATCTGGCGCGTGCAGGTGAGGTTGACAGTAGGGCCGGACTAGATGTTATTGCCGTTCTCCCCTTACTCCCCGATAGATTAGTTTGTAATTATCGTTAAATATCGAAATTTATCACAAGTTTAAATTAAAATAATTAAAAAGTGTTTATTATAGTACCTACATATGTATTTATTTACAAACCTAGTACCTAAAACTATTACCGGAAAATACACGTGTCTGAGGTAGATTAGGTTATAACCGACGGATTTAGAATATTCGCATGAGCGCACATAATCCCGCGCTATAAGCTAAGACTGTATTATATGCTCTTGATTATTCCACATGTGGCAATTAACTGCAAATTATATGAGAAATCATTGGTTATTGGTATGGTTGGCTCTTGAAGACATCATGGCACTTTCTCCTTAAATTAGTCATCATCTTCATCTGCTGATGATGATAATAGGAGAGGCCCATGCCTCTCATATTGCACGGCATTCAAATCGATCTTCGACAACTCTGTTCCAGCCGCTACCAGCCATCCTGCGAAGTTCGTTGCTCCACCTAACCGAAGGGAGTACCATCTTACATTACCGATTCGCGTTTTCCACTCAATAACACTTCTACCTAACATCCCATTTTTTTTTTTATTAATTATTTTCTAGTGCTTGACTACAATCCCGCCTGATGGTAAGCAGTGATGCTATCGTTGATGGTAAAGCGCGCTAGTTTATTAAGAGCCTATTCACTTAAATATATTAGTGAGTAGGAAGGAAGACGGTGAAGAGCTGAGGTGATGCAATGTAAATCCTAACAACACAAACTCAACGCTGCTGCAATCTTGAAGGAGATTAATCTGGAGACCCTCCACGATCAAAACTACCGACACAATAACATTTGGCGCATCGTACTCCGGCACACATCGCAATAGAACTGCTCAGACCTGTCCTCCGTAAGGTTTCACCAGACTTCAGATGGTCATCTTCTACAAAATTAGTCACGTTATTTCAATTTCTTTAATCATGGGAACCCTGATTTGCTTAAAATGATCTCTTACATAGAACACAGCCGTAGGGTAGCCAGCCTTCCGATATTCTATAGGATCAGCAAGCCAGCAGTGAAATAAAGAGTAAAAGGCGAATAAGTTCCTAAAAAAATAATTTTAATTAGATTTATAAAAAATACTAGTTTTTCCGCTCATGGCTTCGCCCGCGTGGAGTTCGCTGGTTATATCGCGCTTTTTAGATTTCCTCGGGAACATAATTTTTCCGGAGGTAAAAGGTAGCCTATGTTCGTTCACGGTCTAAAGATTGTTTGTGCCAAATTTCATCAAAATCGGTTGAGAGGTTTAAGGGAAAGCGTAACAGATAGAAAGACAGACAGACAGACAGAGTTACTTTCGCATTTATAATATTAGTATGGATTGAACACGTATTTTTTATTATTTCTTTCATTCAAATACTTAGAAAGATATCTCAATTGAAATAATATACATGACGTCACGCCGTGGTATCAAATATGTCGCGGCGTGACGTAATTAGCCCTACCCGTAACTTTAATACGCTATATCTCAGTAGCGTTTTTGGTAATTTGACAATATAAAATACGGGACTTAATTTTTTTTTTATTATCTATAAGATGGACTAATTATCATCATCATCATTTCAGCCGAAAGACGTCCACTGCTGGACATAGGCCTCCCCCAAGGTTCTCCTCCACGACGACCGGTCCTGCGCCTCGCATCCAGCGGTTTCCCGCGACCTTCACCAGGTCGTCGGTCCACCTTGTCGGGGGCCTACCCACGCTACGTCTTCCGGTGCGTGGCCGCCACTCGAGAACCCGTCGGCTCCATCGGGCATCGGTCCTACGGACAATGTGAAAAATGAAGATGGACTAATTATTTTTTTGGTTTTCATACCTTGGATACATCCCTATTCTGCCATCACCGTTCTTCTATCATCAAAAGACCCGTACCCGTACGGCGAGTACCCTTTTTTGTTTTGGGTGGGAAATGATCAAATGAACTCTCCCACTCTGGGCGGAGTGGAAGGCAGGTGGCAGACTTTTACTGACTAAAAAAACCCACCCGTGTTCCTTCACTTGGCTGTGTGCCAGGGCCATGGTTTCTTTTTTAACCAACCCGCAACCCTGGCCTAGGAGGCATTGGTCCTCGTGGACCCCGTCATGATGTGCTGACTGCTCTTTCAGAGGCGCGTGAAACACAATGCGCCTTCGACCCGCCTGTTCTTAAAGAGTTGCACTCCTTAAAGAGGGGACTTACCAGACCGCTATTTTGGCGTGCCCAACGGCGAGTACTCTTACATTGTTGACACCGCTACGATCCGCACGAAGCGATTCGCCTCGTCTTTTTTACCGCGTACATCCTTCCCTATAATTTAAGTGTCTTCAAGGCTAGAGTCAAAAGGATTTTCATAAACTAGTGCACTTTACCATCAATGATTGCATAACTGCTTGCCATCAGGCAGCATCACCGTTAAGCACTAGTTTATAACGTTAAAAACATGCTATGCGGTTTCAGGTGAAAATCAAGCCAATCATTTTTCTGCTTTTGTTAAACACGTGTATACTTTCGTGTTTATAATAATTAAAAAAGAAATAGATGCTTACTTTTCCCCCAGTCACGTCAACACTGTCACACTTTTTAGAGTAATTAGGCTCTTAATAAACTAGCGCGCTTTACCATTTACGATTGCATCACTGCCTACCATCAGGCGGGATTGCACTAGTTTATAATCCATACTAATATTATAAATGCGAAAGTAACTGTCTGTCTGTTATGCTTTCCCGCTTAAACCTCTCAACCGATTTGATGAAATTTGGCACAGACAATCTTTAAACCCTACGAAAGGACATAGGCTACCTTTTATTGAAACATATTTCCGAGGGAAATCTAAAAAGCGCGATATAACCAAATTCCACGTGGGCGAAGCCTCGGCCGGAAAGCTAGTATCCATACTAATATTATAAATGCGAAAGTAACTCTGACTGTCTGTCTGTCGGTCTGTCTGTCTGTCTGTCTGTCTGTTACGCTTTCCCGCTTAAACCTCTCAACCGATTTTGATGAAATTTGGCACAGACAATCTTTAGACCCTGAGAAAGAACATAGGCTACCTTTTATCCCGGAAAAATTTGATATTCCCGAGGGAAATCTAAAAAGCGCGATATAACCGAACTCCACGCGGGCGAAGCCGCGGTCGGAAAGCTATATATAAAAAACTCTTTGCTAGGCCACTGCTAATCACAAACACAAACCCATTAAAACGTTCTTTACACACACACATCCCATCGATCCCACTCACACATATGCACACACAATCACTACAAATGACACTATGAATGCATTTAATCTTCGGAACCGCAACGGCACGCAATATTGCCGTGATGAGGATAACACAATGGACCCTCGATCTCTCTGGATATTAAGTTTCCGCTGGCATGACAATGAAATGCCTAGCTTAGGCTGGGTACTTGAATAGACTATGTGTATGAATTAGTTTGGTCCATTCATGGAGGTATTATTCATTGTTATCATCACGTTCCGTTACATGTGGTGGAATCTAGATTGGAAGTGTTTGATCTCCGTTGAATTGAACGTCCGAGAACCGACACTACCTGCATGCTAGACGATCTTAACTACGCCTTAGGCTGAGGCTACAGTAGGGAGCTATTTGCGATGCGACTGGAAGAGCGAAATGAGAAAAACATGGTATGGCTACATTACAAGCGAAATTCCGGCGTATATTCGGCGATGTAGGCGGCTATAGTACAAATCATCCATCGCGGTTTACTATACGCATAATGTAGCCACACGCATATTTAGCAGCACTATTGAACTAGTCGTGCAAGTGAGAAATTTTCTAATAAATTCGCTTCAATTTCGCTCATATGTTGATGTAGCCGATGCCGAGATTTCAGTAATGTTGTTCCTATCGCATAAAGAAATCAAAGATCGCTAGTAATATTTTTGATGTACGGTATAGCCATATACGTGAGCATTCATTTACTTGTTATAATCACTCGTGTCGCAGGTCGCGTCGCGGCCTAATGTAGCCTCAGCCTTAGACGTCACAATAAACCTAGCCAGTAAGTATCAATCTTCCATATTCAAATTTACGTTTTTTTTTTTGTCACTATCGATTTTGGCTAACACTTCTATTGTTTCATGAAGAAAGGTTTTATATTCTGCCATAAAGCGTAGGAACGTGTTTAGTAACACTAGGTGGCACTTAAATGGATGCTTTTATAACAGCGCACTGTTATACATTTGCGTACAACTCAAACAGAGTCCGTATGGCAGATTACGGCCCACTCCCTCTCACTGGAGTGAAGGCTTATATCCCAGAAGAGGGAACATTATACAGCCTGATTTTGCTTATGCTGTAGTGTAGGTATTTGTTGTGTTGTTTAGTTTATACTAAATAAATGTTATTTATATTATTTTTTATTACAAAAATGTCTGTTCATCTCCTGTTACGAGACTGCACCGGCACTCAGCAGGATGTGTAGTTCCTTCTACAGAATATAAATAAATTTCGTCATAGAAAATTGAAATATCCTCGCCGGAAAGCGAAAATTTCGTGTCGCCTTGAAATACGGCGTGGCTAGCATATCTCAACAGATAATGGTACCTATTTTGTCAACAATCATGGTCTAATTTCACATGATTTCATTTTTTTTATAGATCCTGTTATATTGTCTAACGATATGTATGTATAGGCTACTCTAGACTAGAATAACATATAGCAACTTCACATTATTTAAAAAAGAAAACACGTTTATGCATAGGTTCATTGATATAATATTAAACAGATATGCTCTAACAAATTAACCGAAATAAATGTGCCGATCGGAGCATCAGCACACACATGCAATTTTTTTTATTCTGCGTACATTTCACACGTTGGTACAGTGTGAGTGAGATAGGGCGCAATCTAAAGCATAGAGAAGAAAAAGATGGCTAGTGTTTGTCGTTTGTTTTTACGAGTCTATCGAGAGTGACTAAGGCAAGAGATTAGAATTATAATCTTTTGTACGCTTCAAGTTCAATGCGCTAGTGACTTATCTACCTTAGTTTAATATTATATCAATGCATAGGTTGGAATTAAATAAAACCAATAGTCAAGGAACTACAATCAACTTACAGTTTGTCTATAAAATCATGAAATTAACGTTTGGGGAACTAACATTTTTATCAAAAATAGGGCTACACTAAATCATAGTACACGATCTCTCCCCGGGAGTAATTGATCGTCCCATGGAATTATAAGAGTGTCTGGCTAATCTCCGTTGTGATTGCCCATTATGAATGTAATCGGTCATATAGATTACAGAACATAAGTATAAAGATTTTACAAAGGATGACACAATAGGCGGTCTTGTCGCTAAGAGCGATCTTTTACAGATTACACAGATAGACAGTTATTATTATTGTTTATTTTTAATCATTGGCGCACAATAGGAATTTCTCCTATATAGTGGGTGCGTTTGCAAACACATACACAAACAACCAGATCCGGAACAACTAATTGTAGGTCATACAAATATTTGTTCCTTACGGGAATCGAACCCGCGACACGTAGCGCAGCAGTCGATCGCTCAGGTACTACACCAATCGTATCAATTTTATTTTTGTAATAAGTGAAAAAAAAAATCAAGTAAATTATTTTGAAAAGCACAATCTCTGTGCTAACCCAACCTCTCAAAATTCGAGTCACTATAAAACCAACTGAAAACCATAACTGCCTACAAACTTTTTTCATGAAACTTTACCAATATCGGCTTTACGAATTACGGACAAAGCAACAAATCGTAAGCGAGAACAAAAAAGGCAAACTGTACGTAAGTTGCAAACAAGAGTGTTAAGTTCGCGCTGTGTCGCGCGACAATAAAATAGCTGCGACAGTTTAGCACTTACCGTGGGGCAACGACACCAGCGAGTCGGTTATTCATGTAATTATACTATAGTATAGTAATCAAGGAACAGCATCGCCGTACAACGTGGCAAATCTGCCTGCATTTGGGGCACACGTTTTCCGTTGACAGCAGTGCGGGCGAATTTTAGATGTCCTATGATTCCCCATGTGTTATCATATTTTGTAAAATATTTAAAAAAGGAAATGAAGATCAAGTAAGTCAAACGTAGTTTTTGTCTGTACCATAAATTATTCTTAACTTTTCCCTGCTATTAATAAGAATGCCACAATGCGATAATTTCGTAGTAGGCCGAATCGCTGTCAAGCAGTAGTAGTTTTAAAAATAAAATAAGCATGGCTGTGATTTCTAAGACATTTGAAAAAAAATCAAAAGTAATAGTAAATTAATAGGACAAGTTATAGTAAAGTAATATAATTTTCGATAAAGTTGCATGCACAACTACTCACCAACACATCCACATTCACATCATTCGCATTCACTATTGTGTGAAGATATATCAAAAATTTCTTTTTTTTACATCCTAATGTCATTTAAAAGTGGATATCTAAAGAAACTACTCTTCAAACGTAGTTGCAAATTTGAAAGGGGAAAATAAAGATTTGGTGCTACTACGTTCTCGCCTTTGTTTTAATTTCATTTTATCCGTTTTGGTCAATGGAAAAACCAAAAACACCATTTATTTCTTTAAAATTCTCCTGGTGTTATTTAATTTTGAAAATAATAAATAGATTTTGGGTTGAGCTCACAATAACATCATAAGTATTTAGTTTTGATAAAAAGTGAATTTTCACTTTTTATCAAAACTAAATACTGATTCCATAAATGAGATTATCTCACTATACTTTCCAAATTTAATAAAATCTTCGGATTTGAAATATACTGAACATATTTTAGAGTGCTTCTTAGCATAAAAGTTCTTACAACGTGTTGTCCCATAGTTTTCAATCATTTTTTCTTTTGAAAATAGGTTTTCTTTCATATCTACATCCATATACGCTGCACTAATACATTATTGTGTAATGATACACTCTTTACAATTTTAACCTCGACTAGAAGTTACCGTTGTTTTTTAAGCATCAGCGGTCCGTATGTTTTGGTGTTTGTTGCCCATTTGTTGCTCCCATTAAAAATTCATTACTGTATGCACTCTAGTGGCTGAATATTGCAGCAATATCCTCTATTTTGCACAAACAGTACCACCGGCCTGTAAACGTCATTCGAGTGTCAAAAGATCCTAGCAGCTGTTCTAAATTTAAAAATCTGTGTAATAAAAAAAAAAATGAAATAAAACGCAAGTTGAATTGAACATTGTTTTCAGGAATCGCGTTTTCTTTAGCCACCTAAGGTTGTGTAGGTAATGAAAAAAGTAGTATCGTTCCGGACCGCGGGCGCGGCTAACGGCCATTCCGCTGTTATTTCACACTTCCACCCTTAGCTTACTGCCGCTACATACTAGGGTCCTGTTTCGGTAGCCACATAAATTTTCAAGGGTTTTTAGGAAGTTAGTTTACTTGTAAAAGTTTGGTTTTCGCTTAGTGTACTTTGGTCTCTTTATGTCGAGTCCAAAGATTATACTTATTCATTTTGAGCTATAGAATACACTTTATTGCAATCAAAATATATCCTGAGGATTAGAAATAAAGAACGAATATCTCAAAAGAAATCTTAATTGAGTGAAATTTATGCTGAGAACCACAAAGAAAATGCACGCTTACTTGACTGATTATTTAATAGTTAGTGGTAAGGATTATTGTTTCATATATATCTGTACCTGTACATTGAATGGATATTTTAACCCTGATAGTAGAATACCAGGGACAGCCTCCGTGGCGTAGTGGTAGCAGACGCGGCCGCTGCGCAAGCTGGCGCGGGTTCGATCCCCGCACAGTGCAAATATTTGTATGCATGAATACGAATATTTGCATTGGTCTGGTCGTGTCTCGGAAAGCACGTTAAGCCGTTGGTCCCGGTTGCCATACTAACATCTAGTGGCAGCCGTTACGGGTTGTTGGAGCCCTCAAAAGTCCAACAATTGGTCTAACTGCAATGCTTCGACGTCGCCTTCGGGTTGTGGAGTTCAGACGGGAGTCGCTTCACGGAAAATGTCGAAGTTTAGCCATATCAGCAGTTGGACTAGTAAAAGCGGACCCCAGACTCCAAAGCTAAAAAAGGCTTCAGATGCGACTGGGATTAACGTTGTGATGATGATGAGTAGAATACCAATATAAATGTGAATATTTGTACCTATGTTTGTTACCTAATCACAAAGATGGCTGAACAGATTTGGCATACATGTTTTTTCATACTTGGAATTACTCCTGTATTGCAGATCCATTTACAAACCCAGACCTGAAACAAGAACATGTTCGCAGTACAAATATTTATTTCGTGCAGGAATAAAACCCGCGACACGCAGTGCAGCCAACCGTGACGTCATGCATAGAATTTTTATCTCAATGTTACAATTCCGTAGGATAATTCTTTACACTGCGCTTTTAAAGTACTCTTATTAATGGGACACATAATCAAAAGGACTCCTAGATTCTATTCGGAATAAGATTTTGATTCCCGACTTTGATTTATATTCGGTAGGAACAAGCACTACACTATGAGTCGTGGTGGCCTAGTGGTTAAAACACCAGCCTCTCAAGTATGAGAGTACGGGTTCGATTCCAGGTCAGGCAAGTACCAATGTAACTTTTCTAAGTTATATGTACTTTCTAAGTATGTCTTGGACACCAATGACAGATTAAAAGGTGAAAGAATGCATCCTATAGAATACCGACAGGCTGGCTTCTCTTCGCTTGTGCTCCAGGCTTCGGATACCGTTTTCAACCAATCTGGGTCGTCAATTAGCCTCTTCACACGCCCCTGCACACGCCCCTGCACCTAATCTAAAGTTTTCAGGTGACATTTTGTAGCACGTATGTACTTCTAGCAGTATGTACTTTTTAAGTATATCTTGGACACTAATGACTGATTATAAGGCGAAGGAAAACATCTTGAGGAAACCTGGACTTTAAGTTTGAAATCGCCAACCCGCATTGAGCAAGCGTAGTGATTACGCTCAATCCTTCTCTGTGTGAGAAAAGACCTGTGCCCCAGCAGTGGGACGATAAAAGGTTGATGATGATGATGTACAAGCACAGGGATTATAGATAAAAGTGGTAACAATGCCTACTATTTACCGCAGTTACTATTTATCATGATACCAATGCAATAAGAGTTAAAATCGGTTGAATGAATGGTGTGTAGAAAATTCTTAATTCAAAATGTTGGCCACTCTACCAGCCCGTATGTGTTGGCCGCATAGATTCTTGCCCAAAGTTAAAGTTACAAGGCACGTTAGACACAAATAATGTGTGCCCATTTCCAAGCCATTGAATATTTTATTTCGTTATTTAGACACTAACGGTTTTCTTCTCTTTATGGGTTTAGTGATACATTGCAGCTGTTTATTGGTATGTCAGCTCCCTGCTTATCGAATATTTCTGGCTCATATTTTTCTTTGATCGCTTTAGATTGGAAGAAGTTGGCGCAATATCTGCTGGGGTTTGACGTTGTAAATAACGATCCTAGGTTCTGGCTTGCGTTTAGTGGTTTGTCGATTGCTTTCTTACGTTAGAGTAATGCCAACATTAAAAATAAGAAAGTTGTTGTAGAAATTCCAATATAATTTTACCCAAAATTCAGCTATGGGAACTCCCCGAAGTTGACTTTTACACAATTTTAGTTTCTAATTTCTGTTCAACATACTACATATTAACAAAAATTAAATTATTGAGTTTTAAAATCCGTAGCCTTTTAAATTACATATGCAATTTAAATTTAGACAATTTAGATCTCAGTAACTTATTCAGCTGCTTCAGGTCAGACAGGAAGGTTAGAGAAATCACTAGGAAGTTGCGATCACATATCGTGATCAGTGGGGCCCGGATAGCTGTCGAGTCCACCATGAAGTATCAAGAAGGATTGGTGCTTGAATTCGGGCCCCACTTTCGGCGGCTGACGCCCAAGCTGATAGGTGCAGCAGGCGCGCTATCAATGTTGCTTCCCAACATGGGGGGCCCGAGCGCCGCCTGTAGGCGGTTGTACGTGGGAATAGTGCGGTCCATGGCCCTGTATGGGGCCCCTGTGTGGGCGATGGACCTGACGGCCGGAACACTCGCCATTCTGCGCAAGCCGCAGAGGGCGATGGCCGTCAGGGTCGTCCGCGGGTATCGCGCAATTTTCTACGAGGCGGCTTGCGTCCTGGCCGGATCCCCGCCCTGGGACCTAGAGGCGAAAGTACTCGCGGCATTGTATCGATGGCGCGAGGAAGAGCGGACACGGGGCTCCAGTCCGGCGCAGCGGCAGATCGAGTTGTGCCGAGAGGAGCTCCGTTAGGTCCTGGTGGCGGACTGGCGGCAGAGGCTTATGCGCCCTACCGCCGGCCTCGCTACCGTCGAGGCGATCCGGCCAGTACTCGACGACTGGCTCGGGAGAAGGCATGGCTCCCCGTCTTTCAGGGTGACGCAGGTACTGTCGGGGCACGGCTGCTTCGGCAAGTACCTGAGTCGCTTAGGCAGGGAGCCGGACGCTCGGTGCCACCACTGTGTCCAATGCGGGGAGGACATGGCGCAGCACACGCTCTCCGAGTGTGTAGCTTGGGAGGAGCAGCGCCGTGTCCTCACAAATGAAGTAGGAGGCGACCTGACGCTGCCGGCAGTAGTGCGGAGGATGGTCGGTAGCCCAGTGTCGTGGGACGCGGTGGTGTCCTTCTGCGAGGACGTGATGTCGCAGAAGGAAGTTGCGGAACGGGAGAAGGAGATCTCACCTCCCTTCCCGGGCCGCAGAAGACGCACCGGGCTTCGAGGAAGGACGGATAACGCCCTCTACAGCCGCCCATGAATGGGCCCAGGGGCGAGGGACATGGGGAAGTCCCTTCCCCCTTTTCGATGGACCCCGAGGCGAAGGCGCGCACGAGTATCGGCGTGCGCTTCTGAGGCAATGCACGGGGTAGTTTAACACTCCACTACCCCGTGCAGAAGACGAGGCCCGGACAGACCGGGCCAACACGAGAGTGTGGGGCCGTGGAAGAGTTTAGACTCCCGCGGCTCCACGCGCGCTCGTGGTAGAAAAGACACCGGGGTGGTTTTAGTCAGTCTGACAGACCCCGTCGCCCACCCCAAGGCGCCGGACATCCTATGAGGATGCCCACCACGAAAAAAGAATGTCAGACAGTAAGGTTAGAGAAATCACTAGGAAGTTGCGAAGGGTGGGCGTTATGGGGGCTGTCTTTTGTAATATTGACGTTCAAAAGTGCTGATTCTCAGCCTTATTATCTCAGATCAATCTTCCTCTGGCGCAGGTCGTGTTGTTGGGTTTAACATTGCATCACCTCGCTCAACTGCCGTCTTCCTTCCTATCCACTCTGTTTATTTTTTTTGTGTGAATAGGCTCTTAAAAAACCACATCAATGATTGCATAACTGCTTACCATCAGGCAGGATTGCGGTCAAGCACTAGTTTAAAATTATAAAAAAAAAATGAATCGATTTTAACCAATACAGCGTTAAATACATTTTGATTTAATATAAATCAATATGGCCCTTTAAAGTCATCATCATCTCAGCGTTAATCCCAGTCGCATCCGAAGCCTTTTCAGCTTTGGAGTCTGGGGTCCGCTTTGCCAGTCCAACTGCTGATATGGCTAAACTTCGACATTTTCCATGAAGCGACTGCCGTCTGACCTCCACAACCCGAAGGCAACATCGAAGCATAGCAGCTAGACCAATTGTAGGACTTTTGAGGGCTCCAACAACCCGTAACGACTGCCACTAGATCTTCGTAGGGCAACCGGGACCAACGGCTTAACGTGCTTTCCGAGGCACGACCAGACCAGTACAAATATTCATGTTCATGCATACAAATACTTGCACTGTGCGGGGATCGAACCCGTGCCACGTTGCGCAGCGGCCGCGTCCACTACCGCTACGCCACGGAGGCTGTCAACATGGCCCTTTAAAGTACATGATTTAAATGGATATTTTTGAAGATACATATTACAGATTTAAAAATTGCGGAATGTAGCGCTTGCGGCGGTACCGGCCGGCCTGTAGCGCTCGCGGCGGTACCGGCCGGCCTGTACCGCCGGTGAAGGTATTGTTAGGTATCGATAACTGATTCTTTAATGCATACAAAATCTGCCTAAACTTAAAAAAAAAATACCCAAAAAATAAATATTATTTCGCAAAAGTAGTTAAGTCACATGGAAATACATGCGTTGGCGACGGGAGACAGGAGACGCGGTCAAACAAAATGCCGCTAGTATTGTACGGATGACAGCACATCAAGCTACTACAATCTGTCAGATATCCTTATTTGATTTTCAACTTTATGCTAAAGCATTAAGGCTCAAGATTGATTGGGAATATCTGACAGTTTGGGTAGCTTGACCTGCTGTGGTCCGTACATTCATTCATACAAGGTCCCAATAATAACCCCGGAAATGGTGTTGTCACTTTTTAAAAAATTAACAAATACTAAGGAAGTTGGAGTTAATTCGCGAAAGAAAAAGATTACCTATTTTAAAATTCATAAGTAGGTATTGTTACTATGATGATTATGTAAAATTTCATATTTTATGTGGTCAAGTGATTACCTAACCTTTATTATCCTTATTGGTCAAGTGATTACCTAACCTTTATTATCCTTATTGGTCGGATGGGGTTTCCTTTACATATTGTATATGTAACGTTCAGTTTTTCTGTAGTGTATTTAGTATCAGCATTGACAGCCTCCGTGGCGTAACGGTAGCGGACGCGGCCGCTGCGCAAGGCGGCGCGGGTTCGATCCCCGCACAGTGCAAGTATTTGTATCCATGAATATGAATATTTGCACTGGTCTGGTCGTGCCTCGGAAAGCACGTTAAGCCGTTGGTCCCGCTTGCCATACGAACATTTAGTGGCAGTCGTTACGGGTTGTTGGAGCCCTCAAAAATCCAACAATTGGTCTAACTGCAATGCTTCGATGTCGCCTTCGGGTTGTGGAGGTCAGACGGCAGTCGCTTCACGGAAAATGTGACCCCAGACTCCAAAGCTGAAAAGGCTTCGGATGCGACTGGGATTACCGCTGGGATGATGATGATGATGATGATGATGATTTAGTATCAGCATTGCATCCGTGCGAAGCCGGGACGGGTCGCTCATATATTATAAAATAACTAATAGAATATACAACAACAAAATTCACTTGTAATGATCTATACTAATATATAAAGATGAAGAGTTTGTTTGTTTGTACGCGCTAATCTCAGGAACTACTGGTCCGATTTGATAAATTATTTTTGCATTGTATAGCTTAGCCTAGCTAGCCTTAATCCAGAACTATATAACATCACGCTGCGACCAATAGGAGCGGAGCATATCGAAATCTACGCGGGTGAAACTAAGTGGCGTAGCTAGTTTACAATAAATTTAATTGTTTGAATTGCCACTTAGCTCTCTACCTCTCTCCTTATTTTCTTTGTACCCAAGAGGGTCCAGATTGACCTTTTACCTTGTAGTGTCATCTATGAAACGCATAGAAATGCAATTCAGATTTTAATTGGAATATTTTTCGCTTATACAGCCTGAACATTACTATTAATATTAATACTCTATTGCATTGACCACAAAGCTGTATAATTGTGGTTACCTTCATATTCTGCTTCTAAATTATCGATGATTTATTTGTTTGTAATTAGGAATTATCCCTATGATATGTTTTATTTATTTCTCGTTAGCGGTGTACTTAATAAATTATGGTTAACGAATGTACGATATTATTTTGATGTAATATAATGGTAATATTAGCTTTCCGCCCGCGGCTTCGCCCGCGTGGAGTTCGGTTATACCGCGCTTTTAAGATTTCCCTTGGGAAGATCAAATTTTCCCGGGATAAAAGGTAGCCTATGTTCTTTCTCAGGATCTAAAGATTATCTGTACCAAATTTCATCAAAATCGGTTGAGAGGTTTAAGCGGGAAAGCGTAACAGACAGACAGACAGACAGGGTTACTTTCGCATTTATAATGTTAGTATGGATGGTGCTCGATTAAGCAACTGCTTAGAGAAAATATTTGAGCTATTAGTATAAGGCTAATTACGAGAAATAATGTTTTATTATTTGGTTAACCTACGTTGGCCGCGGTCCTAGGAGGTTCCGCGAAGGAGATGGCCGAACGGGAGAGGGAAGCACTGAGCACTCTCCCGTCCCGCCGACGGCGCGCTGGCCGGAGGAGGAGGGAAGCCGAGGTCGATCCGCTTCCTCCATAACGAGAGGCCGACGGGCCGAGGACCGGGGGAGTCCGACGTCCGTCGCTAGGGCCGGAGTAGGCGTGTAGTGGCTGTTCCTACACGCCTACCTGATAGAAGGAGGGGAGGAAGAGGGACCCGCCGATCTCGCGTGCGGCGGGTCAAGGCCTGCCGGGGATGCGGTGAATGGTAAACCAGGCCCCGCACCCCGACTATAGGCAAGAAGAGGAACGCTCCAGTGGTTTTAGCCGGTGAGAGCCCGGCACACCCTCCGTCGACCCCCAGACGAACCCCCAGAGAACGGTCTGGTAGAGATTTCCACTGGGAGAACAAAAAAAAAAAAGGTTATTGCGTCACATACTATCAGTAGCGATGGGTTTCATTTTGATAGTTCAACAACATTCATTGCGATATTTACGTTCTTGAGCAAAAAAATCTTTGGAACATACCAACCAATGGATTAACAATATGCTTCACTATAAATCAAATTTATTATCGTCATCATCAACCTTTTATCATCCCACTTCTGGGCACAGGTCTCCTCTCATACAGAGAAAGATTGAGCGTAATCACCACGTTTGCTCAATGCGGGTTCGCGATTTCAGACTTAAAGGCCAGGTCTCCTCAAGATGTTTTCCTTCACCTTTTAATCAGTTATTGCTGTCCACGATATACTTAGAAAGTACAAATAACTTAGAAAAGTTACAGTGCTGCTTGCCTACTTCATATTTATAGTAGAAGTGTATTTTGCAATTGGGGTGCTAGTTGGTATAAAATACTTTTATGAAAATCCTTTTTACATTAATAAAGCAATGAATTTTCATCCATATAAGGGATTTAAGATATAGATAGGGACTGCTCCGCTTCTACAGTGTGTCAGGTATGTTTGCACAAGCACACGTCGAAGGCTTCCACGCCATCGCTAGGCCTCTTTCTTCTGCAGAGTAAGGGAAATCTCCAACTTCATTCTAAAGAGCATTCTCTAACTCAACGCTAAATGCGTTGAGTTAGAGATCAATCGGTAATGTGAAGCTAATTGAACCAATTATATGTACTTTTGAAATGTCAAAGGGCTGACCCTTTTACAATTCAAAAGTACATGTAATTGGTTCAATTACCTTCACATTACTGATTGATCAGTAATGTGAAGCTAATTGCCTATTTCATAGCGTAAATACCTATCGAGAAGAACGGAGAAAAATCTTCACGGACACTCTTTTAAATCAGAAATTTTCTATATTTTTTTTTAATAATTTAAACTAGTACTTGACTGCGATTCTGCCTGATGGTAAGCGGTGATGCAATCGTTGATGGTAAAGCGCTCTAGTTTATTAAGCCTGTTCACTTAAAAACCTTAGAGAATAAAAAGGAAGACGGCAGTTGAGTGAGGTAATGCAATGTTAAACCCAACAATGACGACCAACGATGCTGCGCCAGAGACGACACAACAACACAATATGGCGCATCGTACCCGGCATACATCGCAACACAACTGCTCAGACCCGTCCTCCGTATGGCTTCACCAGACATCAGAACACGACGAATCTCGGCTATTATGATATGCTGTTCGAAAATATATTTTGAATATATACATAATAAGTATACAAAAATAGGTATAAGTTACCTTTTTTTATATTTACTAACTCTTTTTAACCGACTTCAAAAAGGAGGAGGTTACTCAATTCGACCGTATATATGCTTTTTTTTATGGTTGTTCGCGCATAACTTCGTCGTTTATGAACCGATTTTGATAATTCTTTCTCTGTTGGAAAGAAGACGATCCCAAGGTGGTGCCATGATAAGGATATCAGGGTTTTATGAGAAGACCAGAGAAAACAAGGGGAACTTTCAAAAATTGCAGGGGCGACTAGTGCATTTCTTAGCATTTTCATTAAGTATTTTAAAGCACCACAATTTAATAAAGGTCTGGTGTAGATCTGATGATGGAGCCGGGAGACAGTCGAAGGAACTCCTCAACAATTTACAGCAGCTACCTTGTGTTTGAGCTCGATTAATTTGTATTGATAAGAACTTTACACCTAGATGGGTTGTGACTGTCATAAGAGCTCTGATGATGAAGACAAAGGCCGGTTCCGGGAACTCCTCAACGGTTTACAGTAGCTACTTTGTGGTTGGACTTCATTCATTTATATTGATGAGACCTTTGCACCCACCCATTGGATTAAAATAATGGTCTGCAGTAAATTTGATGATGAAGACCCCGTAAGTATTCCCTCAACTGCCTATGCAGTTGAGGGAATACTTACGGGTAAAAATTCAAGTAAACAAAATTATGTCGTTTCCCAACTATATTTGCGTCAGCTTCCAGTCTGACCGGATGCAACTGAATATACATAGTACTTTAAACAACTAAAAATTGTAAAATAAAAACTTTTTTACAAAAAAACAACCGACTTCCAAAAACCACTACAAAGTGAAAAATAACTAATTTCGGAAGTCGGTGTCAAAAAACGAATATACAAAACCAAAGACTCCGACTTCCGAAATTAGTTATTTTTCACTTTGTAGTGGTTTTTGGAAGTCGGTTGTTTTTTTGTAAAAAAGTTTTTTATTATTCGAATTGAAGAATATTTTATTTTATTTAAAAACATTAACTGGTCCCACAAAAAAATCAGCTCGTCATGGATTCATGTAGACCTATGTAAATAAAAAATCTGCATCAATTACAAGTTTGTATAAACATTGATTTAAACGATTCTATCTAACGAACTAAAATATTGTTTATATTAAAAATATGAAGCTTTGCGCGTTTACGCATTGAAAACCTGAAAATAGTATTTCCCAAATTTGTTAGTTGTTTAAGTGGTTTTCGCTGACTAGTATTACACGTGAAGTATCAGTTTATCTAGCCTCTACAAAGCAGTTATTAATTGATGTACATATTCGTTATCTTTTTTTTATCACAGCTTCCGTGGCGGAGTGGTAGCGAACGCAGCCACTACACAAGGAAGCGCGGGTTCGATCCCCGCGCAGTGCAAATATTTGTATGTATGAATATGAATTTGCACTGGTCTGGTCGTGCCTCGGAAAGCACGTTAAGCCGTTGGTCCCGGTTGCTATAAGAACATCTAATGGCAGTCGTTATGGGTTGTTGGAGCCCTCAAAAGTCCAACAATTGGTCTAACTGCAATGCTTCGATGTCGGCTTCGGGTTGTGAAGGTCAGACGGCAGGCACTTCACGAAAAATATTTAAGTTTAGCCAAAATCAGCAGTTAGACTGTTAAAGCGGAACCCAGACTCCAAAGCTGAAAAGATTCGGATGCGACTGGGATTAACGCTGAGGTGAAGAAGATGAAGATTCGTTATCATTTTTTATTTAATACTTATTTATTTTTTATTCAAGTGTGCACACACACGTTATGTTGTGGTGTAAAACTGATTTACATCCATCACCTCATATCAGGTTCAGTTGAAAACCAGCGTCAGGCAGCGTGTGGCATTCCTGCTGAACAGGACCTTTTTGGTGCAGCCGCAAGTCACATTTTGCTGATATTTTTTACATCGGGGTTTTTACTTTCTATTTAATTTTTATTTGTTGTTGCCTAATGTATCTTTATTTTAGACTAGCGTTCCACCCTTGGCTTCGCCCGCGTGGAGTTCGGTTATATCACGTTTTTTTTATTTCCCTCGGGATATCAAGTTTTTCCGGGATAAAAGGCAGCCTATGTTCTTTCTCAGGGTCTAAAGATTGTCTGTGCCAAATTTCATCAAAATCGGTTGAGAGGTTTAAGCGGGAAAGCGTAACAGATAAATAGACAGACAGACAGGGTTACTTTCGCATTTATAATATTAGTATGGATGTCTGTACTGACTAAAATATATTTTCTTTCTTTCAACACTGGAACTTAGACATTCTATCATCTGGATATCCTTAAGGACTGTCTCTATCTTTATATATATAATTCTGCTGTACGTGTGTATGTCATTGAACTCCTCCTAAACGGCTTGACCGATTTTAATGAATTTTTCTGTATGCGTTTGAGTGGCGACCTGGATCGTTTAGATTCACAAATCAACCCGGCAGATGGCGCTAATCGCTTGAAGAAGCAAGTGATCTCGGAAACGGCCCTAACGATTTCGCTGAAAATTAATATGTGGTGGTTTTCGGGGACGAAAAATCGATCTAGCTCAGTCTTATGTCTGGGGAAGCGCATAGTTTCGAGTTTTCTCTTTCGCAATATTTCACGCATAATATGGGCGCTAATTTCGCGCGGCTTGACATAGCGGCTGTAGCGTAGTCGATATTGGTATGGTTTACTCGCGATGGCTGGTGTTCCTCGGTTCAAACCAGGTCAATCACAAGTTTTTTTTTCCCGGTCATTCACAAGTTTTTTTTTTTGTTTTTAGACAAGTTTATAGTTTTTTTTAATTTTTTTAGTTACTTAAAAATATAATTGTACATAAGAACTAAGAGGCGAAAAAATAAAAAAGATATTTTTTTTTATTTAACTAAATTTGTACTTATGAACTAAAAGAGAAAAAAATAAATAGAAATAAATAATTATTTAAGATTTTTTATTTTACTTAAAGAGACAGAAACAAGAGCTCTAGGGGTAGAGAGAGGTATGATATCTTTGTTAGAAATGTAGATGACAATGCTGCCGTCTTAACGAAAAGTGCAATAACTAGGTTAAATATGATTTCGAGAAAAACGCGTTTAAAGATTTTTTTTTGTTTTGTTTGTATCTCCATCTCTATACATGGTATCGACTTGAATCTTTCACTACATGATATCTTACAACGTAGAGAATATTACGTGATACTTAATGTTTATTCCCGCATTTATTTCCTGTATAAAAAACAACAAATACTCGAATGTTAAGTATTATTTCTATTTCGAAAGTATGTTTACTAGTCATATCCGCAATAAGTAACCTATTTATTGCACTAATGGTTAGGAAACTAACATGATGCACTTTTAAGTAGCAATGAATATTTTTTTTTATGAACTGTTCCTAACCAAAAGTGCATTAAGTTTCTTATTTATTGCGGTTTTCATTAGTAAGAGACAAGTTTAAAACGACAAAGTTGTTATTTCTTACTCTTAGAGAAACAGAGGTGTTACGTTTTATGTCAAATATGAATAAATAGAACTCTTACAAAACCTTATTTTACTTCCTCTCGCCGATCTACCATGAAATTGTCAAGCCAAGTCTACATAATATATCTGTGTTCAGATGTGTTTAAATACAACTGAAATCACATGATTTCAGTTATAATTTTATAAATAAGAAGAATATTCGTATTAAATCGTTTTAATTTCATACCATATAGAAATGAAATGAAATCGTATATTATGCAAGTAGGATCACTGATCACTTCACACGTCATATGTGTCATATGTGTTTGTATAGTACAATTATTAGGTAAAATAGGAGTTACTACTTTGCTAACTTACGGTTACTGCACTTGAAAATACACATATATCAAAAAATATAGGTATTCATTTATTAAAATATTTGAAGAGTAGTTAAAGTACCTAAACAATTGTAAATATTAAAAATAATTTTAAAAAGCAGTCCACATTTTATTCTAAGGCGTTATTTTTTAACCACTTTTTATATTATTTATCAATGTCCGAATAAGTCTGATGGGACTGGGAAACTTGGGACGTTTCTGGTAAGTTTAACCAAAAGCCTCTCCTGGTTTCAGGCATCAAAGTTATCCTCTTGATAAATTCTTGCTTGAAATTTTTACTGGTCGAAAATCTAGTTCTTTCCAATCAGATACTTGGGAACCTTTGTGCTTTATTTTAAATCTCTTTCGGCTCTGACTGCCATGATGTATTTTAGATAGACTTAGGGTTTCATGTTTCCGATTCCATGCTTGGATTCCCTGTGTTGCTCGAAATTACTATGCTTCTTTTTGAATTGACCGTTTTTACGAAATCTACAAAGTCACCAAAATCATAAACTTTATTTTTCCTTTTATGTCATTTCATGAAATTTCCTGATGATGAAAGTTATCAGCCGACATGAACATATGGCCTGGTTCAAAATATTTTACGGTAATTGATTCGGCAGAAATCAGCTGATTAATTGCCATGTTTACCAGAAAACACATTAACGCCCAGTTTTTGTTTTGGGCTCATAAAACGATATGCTTCATGTCGCGTCTATGAACAATAAACGACCTGAATGCAGAAAGGATATCTTCTTGGATTCTACCAGAGACAGTTTCATTGTCTTACACACATTTGCGGGTCCTTTGAACAATCAGAGGGTCGGCGTTTTATTACAAGGGACCATTTAATTGCGCCACCTTTTTGACATTGTCACTTTCATAGCCAGATGTGTACAAACATTCCTATCACTATGAACGACCACCAACGCTTTGTTTTTTCTTACAATAATTCTATCTTACGCTTTCTAAATTCCTGTTCACAGTGTTATATTCACTAACAGGGGTTGACACCGTTAAAAATTTATTTATTATACTAACTCTGACTGTACTATACTTTATATTCTGAGTTATTTATATAACATCTATACTATATATACAATTTATAACTTTTCCTCCCGCACAGTATTCGTACACTTAATACATTAATTTTAGTATTCTCCCCATAATTAGTAATGAGATCCCTTAACATAACCGCAATAATTCAAGCTTATTGCACTTATAACTTGTAAATGAAAACCATGGTAACGAAATATATGGTAATTATAAATGCAATAACTCAAACTTATTGCACTTATAACTAGTAAATGAATATTAAAAATGACGAACTACGCTAACTATAAATGCACTATTTACACTTATTGCAGATATGTTTAGTAAAACTACTTTATAGTGGAAGTAAGTTATTCCTATCTATAGTTATTTCGGTCTTGATTTGTAAATCATAAAGTACTGACTTAGATATTGCAGTTTAGCTTAGTATAAAACCGGCTACGTCATAGATACGTAAAAAGTGTCTTAAAAGAATATATAGATCTTATTCTGCAGATTCCAAATATGTACTTAACTCAATTTGGGGCAAAACTCGAGTTATTGCACTTTTCGTAAGGACGGCAGAATGCTTTCCATGGGTTTCTTCTTTCCATCCTAAATCTGCTGTACGTGTGTACGTCACTGAATTCCTCCTAGGCTGGTCCGATTTGAATGAAGTCTATGTATATAAATGAAAGTCGTGTTAGTTACTATATTTATAACTCAAGAACCGCTTAACCAGTATGGCTCAAAATTGGTAGGGAGGTAGATAAGAACTGGGAGAAGGTCATATAATATGGGATACTTTTTATCCCGTTCCTGCGGTTCCTGTCGTTCCCGTGTGACGTGACATAAGACATGGTTTAACAAAACGCAACTGACATGGAATAACAAAACCACTCAGTCAAAATATAAGTTAGCGGTTCATTTGTTAAAAATCCTACACTATTCAGCATATTAAAAAAAAGTCTTACCGGTTGAATGTTGATGCACTTATTTAAAGCAAGGAATATAAATGCTCTCTGCCGCTTTAATTTTTTTAATAAAAGCCCCAAGGCAAACTTCAACTTCAAAATTTCTAATATTGTGTTGCTGTGCCATTTACCACTTCACTACATACTATAAAACAAAGTTACTTTCTCTTTCACTTTCCCTATGTTCCTTTGTATGATTAAATCTTTAAAACTGCGAAACAGATTTTGATGAGGTTTCTTTTAATAGATAGAGTAATTAAAAAGAAACGTTTATATGTATAATAACATCCATTAAATTGTGAAGAAACACTATCCCTCGCCCACATGTGGGAGTGATGAGAGGAGGCATAACTCTGTTGCCGCGAAAAATTGCAGTACAGCGGACAGAGCTCCGGCGGGGTCTCATGGCGACATGGAAAGTGTGATCATGTCGCAATCCAGCACTGAGCACGCCGCAATAGCGGCGGTAAGTCCTCTCTTTGAGGAGTAGCTAGAGAGGCGCCACGGCGTCCTCACCTTCCGACTGACGTAGGTCCTCACCGGGCACGGCTGTTTCGGGAGGTTCCTGTTCCGTATAAGGCGGGAGGAAACGCCAGGGTGACCACTGTGTGCATCGCCCTGAGGACACGGTGGAGCATAAGGTGGAGGTCTGCCCGGCTTGGATAGAGCACAGCCGTGTTCTCGTGGTGGCGATCGGCGGCGATCTCTCGCGTCCGACCCTGGTCCGGGCCATAGTCCGGAGCAAGAGTGCATGGCAAGCTTTCACCTCCTTCTGTGAAGCAGTGATGCAGGCAAAGGAGGAGGCGGAGCGGGTGAGGGAGCGGAAATCCCACTACACTCACGGCTCAAACCTCCGCAGGAAGCGCCCTGGTCGGGAAGCAACATCGGATTCCCAATCGCCGTAGGCGCAGGCTTGCGGGCGGCGAGGCATAGGCAGCTCGCCTCCTTGTAAGAACCAGGCCCGGGTTGACGGCCCATTGTGTTTCACAAGTGCCTCAAAGAGATGTCAGCACACCTTGACGGTGTCCACGAGGACTGGTCCACAGGGTTACGGGTTGATTAAAAAAGAAACCATGGCACTGGCCGTTGCACAGGCAAGTGAAGGAACATGGGTGGGTTTTACTCAATAAAAGTCTGACACGCCCTTCCGCTCCGCCCAGAGCGGGAGAGGTCACTTGATGATTTCCCATCCACAACAAAAAAAAAAAAACTGAAGAAGAGCAAGAAATTGCACTTGAAGGCGCAGCCTTAGTATGGCTCGACTTCGTGCTTCTCACTCACCAGAGCAAAGGGAGGCAGCCCGTGAAATGGCTCGGTTGGCAATGCGAAATCGTCGAGCAAACCTCAGAGATCAAGCGCTAGATAATTTACGAAACACAAGAAGAAATTCATCAAATACTGATTTGAATCGGCAATGGCGTTCGCATTGGGCCAATGGATGTTGTTTGCGAGTATTGTAGCACATTAAAGATTTCCAGAGAATCGCCAGGATTGTGCTCCCAAATAAAGAATCATTGAATAATAATATTCATTTATTTAAAATTATCCTAATTTAAAAAGTAGTCATGTGATATTGCCTTTAAGGCGGAACGAAGTTCGCCGGGTCAGCTAGTCTACATATATATTCGTATCTATGAATGAGAGTCGGGAACGACATTCACCTGCTTTCTGAAGTACGGACAAAGTTACAACACTATTTTGTAACTAACAACAACCAATCCATAGACACCGGACATAAACGTTCACAAACGTCCAGTATTGCCCACAAATTGCCCACTATTTCTTGCCCCATATAAAGTAGTGTCGTGCAGTCCGTCACGGTCATCAAACTGACGTTTTTCAACGACCGTCCGGCGCCGTGAAGTGACGGAAGACTCCTAAATTAAACTGAACTGCACTCCATTTAGACATGCTATCATTCAGTTTTGGTTTACTGTAGGAAAAATTGAAGCTTCAATGGTCAGTTTAGAATTGTATAAAGTATTTTGTAACTGTTTTCGCATATTTGTTAATGTTACTCACATTGATAGTTAGTGAAAGCTTGTATTTCAAATACAATGCAAAAATTAAGTTCGGCTATCAAATATGTTTTTTTTTTATAAATTATAAACTAGCGGTTGACCGCAATTCCGCCTGATGGTCAGCAGTGACGCACTCGTTGATGGTAAAGCGCACTAGTTTATTAAGAGCCTATTCACTCTAGCCTTGAAGACACTCAAATTGTAGTCCGACGGAAACACCGCCGCTGGCAAATTGTTCCAGTCCCTCGTGGTACGCGGTATAAAGGAGGAGGCGAAACGCTTCGTCCGGATCGAAGTGGTGTTAACAACGTAAGGGTGGAAACTCGCCGTACGACGGGTCGTCCGATGGTGGAACGGAGATGGGGAATTAAATCATGCAATTCCCTCGCACACTCCCCGAAATGCATCCTATAGAACAACGAAAGGCTGGCTACCCTACGCACTATGGATTATCGTAGAACAAGAGCTGATTAAAAATACTTTTTTTAAATTTTGCAAATAGTACATGTTTTTGGTCTTATTTTATTCATAAGAAGCCATTCTATGATATTCAATTCGTTTTTATCTATTAAATACACAAAATAGAAAAAAAAAATGCATTAGAACTCGAAAGTATAGAAATTCTACAAACTGTAACTTGTAAATTACATATTTTCAGAGTTAGATATTGAGCACTGGTTAAGAAATAACTATATAGTGTGCCGTATATTTAGAAAGGATATTTTATGTAGAGTAATAGTCAGTTATTTAAATTATAATAAAAGATAAAATATAACTGTCACAATGTTTTACGTAAAATGCCGACGAAAATTAAATTGTTTTAAATTCAACGAGACTTTTATATGTTAGCTAAGCTTGGCGAAGTTCTAAATTTGATATAATTTCATGCACAAGGTATCCACCTAATATTTACAATAAAAAAAACTTGCGGTTTTTTGCGGTTTTTGATAACACGTCCCATATTCATTATCACGGGAACTGAATTGATAAGTATCGTATGACGTTTCTGAGGTAAAATTTTGCGGTTTTTAGTTATTGATATAGTTTTTGCACACGTTTTATTTGAAAATAAGGTCGTCTAAGATAATGGTATATGATGCACACCACCCTTATTCGATTTTCCTATAAAAAGCTTGGCCACTGAACACCCTTTACCACAATTTGTTATTGTTCGTTATTAAATTACAATACAAAATACTTATAATGAGTTCTTTTAATTGCTCTAGACGTGAATTGATACTTTTCTATATCGACAACGGTAAAAATACTGCGACCTTTTTACGTGAAAATTATCAAATTTCAGAAGATAACATACAAGTGATAATACGCGATTTTCAAAAGAAATTATTACCACAGTTCAATAGTCGTTGGGCTCAAGCTTCACGCAAGAAGGATACATTTCTTGAAACCAATAGCAGTTGGCTTGACACACAATATTCTGTAACTTTGCCTGCTTCACCAACAGAAGACGGATCATCTCTCTGCACGCCTTCAACTTCTAATGAGAAGCGAGGAAGGCCTTGTATTCCTTACGAAGACTCTTCTGAATCGAGTAAAAGGCGTAAAAATACTACATTACTCAATGAATACGGATTTCAACATATTTATGAAGCATATTTGCAAGGATTACGGTCAATGAGCGAAGGCATCGAGGCAAACCTTGTTGAAGCTATTAGAACTGCAGACAAACAATATAAGAAAACCATTTTGAACTCGATTGGTTCGGATAACATTAGAATGTTAACCGATGAAGAAGCGTTAAGTGTATACATTGACTTGGATCTTACCAAAGCACAGTATTTGTACCTTAGGAACCTAACAAATGAAAGAAACTGTTTTCTTCTGCCACCATATTACAAAATACAGAACTGTAAAGAAAGCTGCTATCCACCTGTTTCATCGATGGAAATCACCAATACGTATCCAAAAATTATTTCTTTACAAGACTTGTTGGATCATACGGCAGCTAGAATTTTATTGATTGACTCTATCAATATTGGTGGATTGAAAAACCTAATTTTATCCAGCAAGTGGGCATGTGATGGCTCATCTGGACAAAGTGAGTATAAACAAATACTTCCAGAAGAGTCTGAACTTGTTTCAGACGCCAATCTGTTTATTGCTTCTTTTGTTCCTAAAAGGTTAGTTGATGAAGCAACTGGCGTTATTATCTGGCAAAATACTGTACCTTCATCTGTAAGGAATTGGACGAAGATACTCTGCATCTCTTGAAGGTGAATCAACTAATCACGGATCCTGAGGTTGTTCAGGTATGAAACCTACCTTTATTTATTTATATACCTACCTTTTACATAATTATAATGTTAAGAGATAATAATACTTGAGGTAATTAAGGTTATTTTTTTTATATTTTAGACTAACTATGTAGTATACTTAAGTTCAAAATGTAAGCTATATTTTTATTAAATTATTTATTTTTATTTTATTGTTTTATTATTCCTATTTAGTTATTTAGGGTTCAAAAAGAGACAATAAATACATTCAAGTGAAACTAAAATATTCCTACGGTTTTTTGACAAAATCGTAAGTTTAAACGCGAGTAAAACCGCAAGCAAAACCTATTGCTTATTAGATGTAACTTAATCAAATACATAGAGTATTAACTATGTTGGTGCAAAATTTCAACTGTTTATCTTGAAAAATAAGAAAGATATAGATTTTTTATCAGCAAAAGACCCATATTTTCCATAGTGCTACGCCTGTGCCCTAGGCTTTAGAGACCGTCTCGTGTTAAATCAGGGTCACCAATCAGCCTCTTCGCACGCCTCTCTACTCAATCCAAAGTGGCCAGGTGACACTTAGCAGCACCAGGACAAATGTGGCTGCAGTACTCCACATACGAACGGACCTGTGCTTTGTACAGTCAAGACCAAAAGTCGAATTACAATCTCACGAAACTATGGCCAAGCAATACTAGTTGTAGTTACGACCTTCTTCTATAATAAAGTTTGATACACACTTATACACTTTGACAACTTGCTGCCCGCTTATGATTGTTAGGTACTACTTACTAATTTCAACGCTCACAGTAAATGTTTAAATAGCCTGGCGGTTCTCGTCTTGATAGGCGTTCAAGGTGGTTCGAGTTCAAATCTAATAACTTACAAAATATTTTTGAAATGTTTATTGGTGAGTTATGAATGCTGACAACAAAAATATGTAAAAATATCGATCCGCAACTTAACGATGATACTTTATTTTAAGATTTTTTCTATATTAGAGTCATTATAAAAATATGACGGTAGATTTGAAACAAACTGAACAAAAAATATTCCACTACCTACAATAACTATTATTAACTACAATAACTCAAATAATATTACTTAGCTGTTGTTGGTTGGTGAACATATAGTTACGAGTTCGTGTTATTAGTTTTACTTTTTTAATCAATATGCAGGCATATGCAGCAATATATCTCAAATATCATAATATGAAACCGGCTTTTGTGTAAGTTGTTTTTATTATTATTTGGGTAAGGTGCAAACCAATCTCTTGTTGAAAGTGTGTAATAAATTTGTTATTGTTTTAGAGAAATACTGTAAGCCAAAGTCAAGAGGTTAGAGGACGAAGGTGGCTTATGTGTCGAGACAAGTGGAACGAAAAAACAATATTTACCGTTGAATAAACCTTTGAATCTTGCGAAGAAGAGAGGTTGCATTTGTGGTTTAAAAATAAACTGGCGATACTGGTGGAGACTTATCGAGCTAAACAAAAAAAAAAAAAAACAATTTATAACAATCACAGTGCAGAAGTGTTCTACAAAGTGTTTTAAATATATGTCATTATATATCGTAATAACGGACTATAAACCCACTCGTAAAGTAATTTAGCTAAGTGACAGTAATACGTTCGATTGGCTTAATGGCTAACAGATGTCGCCTTTTGCAATTTCAATACAAATTACTTTTGGTAAATTATAAAACAATAATTTCGGAATTCGATAAGAAATAAGTTCGTTTACTTTTGAACTAAGAAAGCGCTTGAAGATTATAATCTCATGCCTTCAAACTCCGAAAAAAGGCACTGCAGAATGGCATGCTATACACGCAAAAAAATTGTAAATGTATTAAGCACTGTTTTGTGTTCTAAGTATAGATTATTTTATGATTGTAATAATATTCAGGTTAAGCTTCAATCCTCTTTTCTTTAAGAAAATGAATAATTAAGCTATAACCTCTTTAATGATAACATGTAATACTATAACTTTCATATCTAAAAATCAAAAATGTTTTTTATATTTTTTACCATAATAATATCATAAGTTTGTCAAGGATTACTTTTATATAAAATATTACAATGCTGCCATTTCAACGTTTGTTTCATTTATTAGTATAAGTATATCTATACCGAATAATATATAACTTTATAATATATTGCATTTAAATATTATTTATTATATTACATCTATAGTAAACTAAAACACATAATAAAAACCTATTTTGGTATAAATATTCAGTAAATTTTCCTATTCGTTTAAATATTATTTGCAAACATTTTTATTTTAAAATACAAATCAGTTATCATAATTTTAAATTTTAGGAAACAACAAAAAGATTTGCCGGTTATTAAGGATCGAACCTACAATCGCTCGCTTATGATAGACCATTGTTAAGTGCGGCCGCTAATATAACTTCAAATGAAGTAACGAAATTTTGCATTACTTTAAAGAAAGATGAAGACTGCGATAATAAAAATAATGCGTTAGTGTGCGTGGCCGGTTTAGTGCAGGCGACAGTAGTCTTTAAGGTGGGAATGGACTTCTACAGCTGATTGTACAACATTAGAAGCTGCCCTGGTGTAAAGTACTGCCTATACTATGTAGCTGGAATCACGCGCGAAGGATTCTGTACCATTATATAAGACAAGTATTTGTTGTTATAACGGCAACAGAAGTGATCTGGGAAAATTTTAGCTATCTAGGTTATCATGGTTCTTGAAATACAGCCTGGTAACAGGCAGATAATGTAGTCCTAGTACGGATACGGTACTCTAAAAATTAACATAAACAATTCGACCTTCTATAAAAATTTCCAATGCATTACCTTCTTTTTACCTTACTTACCGCAAAGAGTAGTTCTAAAACTTGTGCATGTACGAGAACCAACAATTGTTAGTCTTCTTCCCGAACACAAAAGATGGGAACGATGAGAATGCATCTTAACATTGTTTCCTCCGCGTCCTTATTCTGGACGCACGTAGAATTATGCTACTTTAGTAGGTAGGCAATTTATTTCTCTTGCAGAGAATATTCTGGAAGCGATGCAACTCTGTATGGTGATTAGAATATACTTTAATGCTGTTTACAGTTTTGCGTAGGTTTTAAGATTTGCGGATTTGATAGGAGCCATTATTTTCATATTGATAAGCCAATACCGAAAATCAGACATTCAGCATTCAGACTATAAGCTATTTGCTGTATGCAAGAATGGAACCTGCGACTCGTACCTTACTTCTTTCTTACGGGGTTCATGAAGACCGATGCCTTGGTCATGGATGGGATGAGGTCAGGTTGGTCAAAAGAGAAACCGTGGCCTTAGGGCGCACAGGCAAGTGTGTGAACACGGGTAAGTATTAGTCAGTAAAAGTGTTACTGCCTTTTTTTTGTTTGAAATGAGGAATCATTAAATGACTTCTCCCGTTCTGGGCGGAGCGGAAGGGCGTGTCAGACTTTTACTCACATTTTGCCAGTAAACGTCAGCCTATAGAGATGCTGGACAAGGGCCTCCCCCAAGGCTTTCCACAATGACCGGTCTTGTGCTGCCCGCATCCATCGGCTACCCGCGACCTTCACTAGGTCATCGTTCCACCTTGTTGGGGGCCTCCCTACGCTGCGTCTTCCGGCACGTGGCCGCCACTCCAGAACCTTACTGCCCCATCGGCCAACGACATTCATTTCTTGTTCAATGTATTAGAAATATGCTTCAAAATGATCTATATTGAGATTGATGGCACAGTTACATAGTTACGTAATTGTATACAATTAATTACTAAAAGTTGAACGATAGTAAAATAGTACGTGGGTATTAGAAGTTAACGAGAATGTATAGACACAGAATAAGACTGTTAGAGACGGCTCCATTCCGTGAAAAGTTGATGGAAAGTGTAATAAGAACACTTAGGTCTCAAGTCGGAATGATGTGATGTAACGGATATTATTGTATCTACTGACAACTATGCTATCTCACTCTTCTTGGAACTAATGCATACATTCTTATCATCATTTTGTCTTTATCTTTCAGCGAGCTAAACTATTAGTCACCTATTTATGTGAAATGGTGTTATCTCTTTCTTTGAGTAAAGTGCTGGTTTAGCTTAGTTAGAATCAAGCCTAAGTAGGTAAGATAGAGTGTTTAGAAAATTTTGAGCGTACCCAATATTAGTTTGGGTTTCAGAGGGTTTCTACAACTACTTTTTTGTAAAATAGGAGGGATTATTTATTTGCTAAGCAAATTGAACACATTATCTCTGTTTTGGAGGACGGTTCTGAGTAGTTGTGTTGCGATGTGTACCGGGTACGATGTGTCAAATGTTGTTGTGTCGGGAGTTTGGTTGTGGAGGGTAGCGGGATCCGAAGCACGGTGTTACCGCAGTTAGTTAAGGGTTTAAGTAGTGTACCAGTCACGCACGAAAGGCCCCTTCATGCCGGGTGGCGACCGGACGAGAGAACCCGATGGCGATCCCTGGGGATTCGGGCTTCCCAACAGTCTCCAGATCAATCTCCCTCTGGCGCAGCATCATTGGTCGTGTTTTTAGGTTTAACAATGAATCATCTTGTTCAACTGCCGTCTTCCTTCATATTCACCCTGTTACAGTGAAAAGGCTCTTAATAAACTAGCGCGCTTTACCATCAACAATTTCAACACTGCTTACAATCAGGCGGGATTACGCTCAAGCAATAGTTTATTTGTAAGAAATGTATGAAATAGCTATAATAAAGTAGTAATTAGTATTGCAGCCACATTTGGGTTGGTGCTGCAAAATACCACCTGGCAACTTTGGATTCGGTGGAGAGGCATGCGAAGAGGCTAATTGGTGACCCAGATTTTGTTCAAAACTGTCTCTAAAGCCTAGATCACAGGCGAAGAGTAGCTAGCCTGTCGGTATTCAATTTCGAGAGTGTGCGCGGGAATGGCATGACCTCGTTTCCCCATCTCCGTTCCATCATCAGACGAACCATCGTACTGCGAGTGTCCACCCTTACGTTGTGGACACCACTATGATCTGGATGAAGCCATTAGCCAGCAATTTGCCAGCGGCGTTATTTCCGTCGGAATACAATATTTAAGTGTCTCCAAGGTTAGAGTGAATAGGCTCTTAATAAACTAGCGCGCTTTACCATCAATTATTGCATCACTGCTAACCATCGGGCGGGATTGCGGTCAACCACCAGTTTATAATTATAAAAGAAAACGTCATATTTAATAGATGGAATAAGTATTGATCACTGAAATTGGCCTCATTAGTAAGTGCCGTTGACTTACGAAATACAATTGCTTGGAATCATGAACAGATACTTTAATTTTATTATCTCGATATGAAGATAGTAGATGTTATTCACACAAAAACCAATAGGTATATATTTTTGTTTTGGTCCTTTTTATCTGAAAGAAAAAAAAAAATCAATTTCTATTTTTACCTTCAAAAAATCTCAATATTCTTCCACAACCACTCAACTAGTTTGTTTTCAATATATGAAAAGCTGTATCTGTTTGTACAATATTGTCGTGTGTTCGTTCGTGTATTGATGTCAAATATTTGTTTACAGTTAACGTGTGCCGATAGTTCGCTGTTTGAATGGTAAATAGTCAGCTGAACAGGATAACTCCTGTGTTCCGAACTAACTTTGGGTGTGTGCTGGTTCTTCGTAGTATTTGTTGATTTTCATCGAATTGAAGGCCTGAAGTTGTTTTCGAGACACATTTTCAATGACTTTACGACGAAAAAATTATATAAGAGGTAACAGTTGTAGATAGGCCAATAAATAAAATAAAAATAATAAAACGCTTATTTTGGGTTACATTTTATTTTAACTGAGTCCTCAAATATCCTGTGTGATACGCAATCGTGTTCTGTTTTTAATCGTCGTCTTTTTCTATATTGCGCTGTCAACTGTATTGTCAAGCATTTGTGTGTTCTAAAGGTCAATTCTCGTATGAACGTTAAAACTTTATTTGCAGGACTAAATTTCTCAGCTACAATCAATGTCAAAAACTTGTTAAAAATGCAAGGAAATTAGAAGTAAGTATTGAAAGTGAAATCAGCCTTCATAAAATTGCGAAAATCGACCTCTGCACAAAACCATTTTCGGCGAAGAATCTTTCGTATTTGTCTTTCTTAAACTTGCCTATAACTATGACGGATACAGTAACAGAAAATATCGCCCTAATTATTATAAGTAAGGACGTATATAAATACTCATCATCATCATCATCATCTCAGCGTATAATCCCGGTTGCAACCGCGGCTTTCGCGTTGGAGCCCAGGGTCCACTTTCCTACTAATACGCCTCCATTTTGCACGATCTCTGGCATCCCGACGGTGCACCTGCTGACATACGGACGGGGCCCTGACGCCGGCTTCCCCTTTGGGGTTGAGTGGGTAGACGGCGGTCGCACTCGTAAAAGCCAAAAAACGCCAAACATGAAAAGGAACAGAAGAAAGACACGAGTTACAGTTAAGTACGTATATACTAACTGAACGAAAAAAGAATTCCACTGTAACAAATTAAAATGATCAGATAATATTTTACTATTCAGCGTGCAACGTAAATGGTCGAACGCGGTGAAATACGGCCTCCGAATGTTCACGAAATATGCCGAGTGGCCGATGCAAATGGATTCGGATGCGCTTCTAAAAACAGCGATGTAGAGCACCTACTAGAAGAAACCAAAGAACATCCTCTTGTACGTTGTAGCTGCAGACTGGTTGTAATGAATGGCACAATAGACCAGTAAGACTTTAACCAATTAATTTCGTTTTATATAATCTATATTCTTTAATCCCGTACATTAAAAATCGATGCAATGTTGGCTCCCGGAATTTATTTCCTAAGTATATAAACGAAGATACGGACCCAAAAGTATTAGATATGTCAAAACAAATGTCAAATTTATTTTTTAAGGTTGTCAATTCGTGTTGTCATTTATTATTTATTCCGAATTTTCGCACGTGTTATTGGAAAAATTGTGGTGTCTCTTCCACAAGGACCATTGATCAATAGTTGAAGTTGAAGTATTCATTCCGGAACCGCACTAATTTTATATCCTTAAGTGAAAAAGCGTAAAATAGATTGGTAACTTCTGCTAAAACTATGGGTTTACTAAATCCCTGAACATGAAGCGAGGAGTTGCGCAGTAACAAGTTCATGTAACCGCAAGGACCATTCTTTTCTTTTAAGTCTTTTACCCAGCCAATCAGGCCGGTGGAAATGCCGTACGTTAGAAGCTTACTCAGAAGGCCAGCGTGCCATACTCGGTCGAAAGCCGATAAGATATCTAGGGAGACGGCAATTGCTTCCCCATTTTTCTCGAGGACTTCGCCCCACAAGTGAGTAGCATACACTATTAGTTCCCCTGTTGACCGATTGTGGCGAAACCAGTATTGTCGGTCACTGAGGAGATCGTTACCTTCCAGATATGCCAAGAGCGCGAGTTCTACACACGCTCCATAATCTTGCAGGGTATGGAGGTTATTAAAATGGGCCGATAGTTGGTAAGATCGGCAAAACTACCCTTTTGGGCACAAGCTGCTCGTTGGCAAGCTTTCAGGACTTGGGTACTATACCAGTCTTAAATAAGAGGCAATACAAGCGTGTCAAAACAGGAGATAACCCGGGCACACCGTCCTTGAGAATAATCTCAGGTATACTATCTGGTCCACTAGCCTGTTCGTACCACTGGGGCACAGGCATCTTCTATTCACAGGCCAGCCTAAGACCGAAGAGATACTTCTATCAGATTTATCTCCATGTACACAGCGCACGCGATAAATTTACCGCCAGTCATAATAGCCGTTTTAAAAGTTAAAAGCCGTTAACACAAAATCCGTCGTAAAATAATAGTTTAAATGTACAATTGTGTCCATTTTTGCTATTTTTCGTAAATATACAAGTGGTAAGGACTCATTATTCAGCTCACACATACAGTCCTTAACTTTAGCCCTAAGTTTCGGCAACTTAGGGACACCTTAGCGTAGGGAGCTGGCTCCCTAGCTGATTGACCTGTCCTGGTGTAGTGGAAAATGATCAGAACAGCTCTTCATAGAATTAGAATGTGTACCATGACCTGCAGGAATGAATGATATATAAGTATGAACACAAATAATAAATTTGAGTATTTGTAGGTATATACATATGTACATAACATTACAAGGCTTGGGCCTATGCTGAAGGGTCAAAAACCAGGTTTGTATACCATAAGTGAGAACACAGGCTAAAATCTAAGTACTAGTATAGTATGCTTTAAGCTAGAGCTATACTTATAATAAATGTAATAACATGAGTTAAGTAGGTACGCAAAGAGATTTGATAACGAAGAATTTGCAGTTTTTCCAAGAATATAGACAGATATACTTGGAGTGTAGCTTATATTGTAATAGTTGCGCCCCACGGTTTCACTCACATAAGTTTTGATCCTATGGGACTATCGGGATGAAAATTTCCCTATGTGTTATTGCTAGTTATAAATCATCTGAGTGCCAAATTTCATCCAAATCCATTCAGGATTTTTTGCGTGAAAGAGTAAAGAAAGTCCATCCATATCACAGACTTTCGAATTTATAATTTTAGTAGGATAATCATAACATCCATTGAACAAATTATTTCAAAAGCAAAGTAAAACTAAAATTGAGTTTAGACTTCAGACAACGTCCCCCATCTCCGTTTCATCATCGGACGTCCCGTCGAACGGCCAGTATATAACTTACAGTGTTGACACCACCACGATCGGGACGAAATGTCGAGGGACTGGAACAATTTGCCAGTGGCGGTGTTTCCGTTTGACTACAATTTAAGTGTCTTCAAGGCTAGAATGAATAGGCTCTTAATAAAGTGTGATGCTAACATAATTTGTATAGACAAATAATTGTGTCTAAAAAAATGTCAGATTAGTCTTTGTTGAGTGCTTTTGATGTATTTTTTATTAGTAGGACACGATGTTATAAAGTCTCTAAAACTAAATTTTGGCTAATTTATTTTACGGTGAGGGAGATATTATAGTAGGAGATACAGATACAGGTGTAGTCTTTCTAGATAGAAAGAAATTCTGATTAGATAATCTATTCGACACGATCAGAATAACATCAGACACATGACTAACGGCTTCACAAGTTTTCCGAAATACAGGGTTGTCAAACCGCCCCTGAGGAAGCGACCAGCCTGACGTCTGACCACGTCCCAAATTGTCATGGCCGTTCGACTGATCCGGGGATACCGCATGGTCTCTGCTGAGGCATCCAGCCTCCTTGCCGGATTGCCGCCATGGGATCTGGAGGCCAAAGCTCTTGCTCACATGTGGAAGTGGCCAGATGAGGCAAAATGTATCAAAATAATTCCGCTGCCGATGCGACATGGAGAGTGCGATTGTCTCAACCCAGTGCTGGGCACGCCACAATACACGGCTTTCGCTCCGCGCAGAGTCGGAGACGTCATTTGATGATTACCCATCCACAAAAAAAAAGACAAAGAATTGGTGTATAAAATAATAAAATGTACATAATATATTCAGTATGTTTAGGACCGACATAACTCGTATTATCTTGGTTTAGCTAAAAAATAAAATACCTACATCAATATAAATTGAATGAAGTTAAATTTTATTCCATTGAGGATGAATACATTTGATTTGGAAAAACTTTATATATTTTTCGTCTGCTGCTAGGATTATTGAAAAAGAAAAGGTTTTTGTAAAGTTTTATTCAGATTTTCTAATACTTTATGAATTCAATAAATAAATATCGAATTTTGTTTTAGATTATTGCAATTGAGAAGGGGGTTTGCCTGAACAAAATGTGAAGAATGACATGAGAAACATGATTATGATTTGCAGGTTTCAATTCATGCTTTTGTCAACGAAATCATCTTCTGAATCTACACAGCTATTTCTTAACTAAGAAAACTTAGATTGATTTAGGATATTGTCGCTACATGAATAATAACAGCCGCTCAGGCTGATCTTCAAGGTTGGGTAATGCTTATCGAGGCCAATCCGTGGATGGAGAATCAATCGGAAATCGCCGGTCAATGTTTATGTTGGTAGATTGGCATGTGCAATTCACAAGCAATATTATCCTATTAATATTATAAATGCGAAAGTTTGTACGGATTTTGTTAATTATCATGCTTGATCAAAGCCGTTCATCAAGTTCAACATCATAAAGTATATTTATGAAAAGTTTATACAAAATGCAACTAGATGGCGTTGACGTCAAATAAGAAGTCGCAAACATTGTATGACAACGATTTGGTTGGGTCCTTTGGAATATAAGCGCATCTATAGAACAGTATACAGTTGTTGTTTTATTTTGATTACGTCAACCCTACTTGTATACCCATGAAGGTCAACTATTAAGTACTGTAAACTAGTACCTAAGTACCTTCGCGGTGTTCAGCATTTAACAAATTTAGAAAAAAAATGGCACACAAATAGTTAATAACAAGGAACAAAATATAGGATACTTTTTATCCCCACATTTCCATAATCTCGAAACTTACGCGGGTGAAACCACGAGGTGCAGTCAGTTGAATATAATGTTTTGTATTCCATAAGTTAATTATTTGATACCAATCAAGTTCTTTTAACTTAACAGACACCTGTGCTGTTGTGTAATTTGTTGCAACTACTTCTTTCCAGCTAGCTAGATAACTGGTAAAAAGCAGGCGCTTTGGAGGACAATATTATGTTATTTTGATGCTTAAAAATCCTGATTCACAACAGACAAAACAGTCTCATTTATGATTCAGGAGAATCGCTGTCCATTCATTAGTGGCCTGGAAGAGATTGAATTACGTAGCGATAAGGTCGCCCATTGTATGGTTTGTTGTGTTGAATGTATTTAAATCGATGTAGCTTGTTTTTTTTTATTATAATTATAAACTATTGCTTGTCCGCAATCTCGCAATCTCCGATTCTTGATAATTGGGATTTCCCGACCCTAACATACACAGAAAAATCTAGACGGTGATGAAATTGCGATCCATGCCAAAGTCCTATCCACACTGACTTTAATGTTAAACTTCAAAATCTAGACTTATTTATTCAGATTAGGCTGAAATCAGCAGTTTTTGAACCTCAGAATTACAAAAGACAGTCCCCCAAATCACCCACCATTCACAACTTCTTTCTTGTAACAAATAAAAACAGAGGCTGTAATATAAAAGTGCAGGTGTGACATATCGAGATATAAAAATCGGACTTTCTTAATCGTAAAATAAAATAAAAGACGATATAGTGAAAAGAAATAGGCCGTAATAATTTGTACTTGTTCACAAATAAGCGATGAGCGCACAGCAGCACTTTTTTGGGAAAAGGCACAAAAAAACAGCCAGTAACTTAATATTATTATTTTTTGTTTTTGTTGCAGATAAAAGGTAGTAAAATCCCAGTAATCAAAATATAGAATCTCCAAACGTTAATTTTATTCATAAAATGAAATATTCATATTCATAAAACGTTGACCGCTTTTCTGGCATAAAAAAGTTTTTTCTAAGATTTAAAAATTACCGTTCGATTTTATATGGATCACTAGCTTTCCGCCCGCGTCTTCGCCTGCGTGGAGTTCGGTTATATCGCGCTTTTTAGATTTCCTTCGGGAACATCAATTATTTTCGGGATAAAAGATAGCCTATGTTCTTTCTCAGGGTCTAAGGATTATCTGTGCCAAATTTCATCAAAATCGGTTGAGAGGTTTAAGCGGGAAAGCGTAACAGACAGACAGACAGACAGAGTTACTTTCGCATTTATAATATTAGTATGGATTTGATATTCGGTGCGTTTTATATGTTACAAAATAAATAAAGGACACACCACCAATGAAACCATGATCAACAGGACAATATGATTGTCTTACGTTATTCAGCGTTTTTATCCTCTTAATAATTCAAAACTAAAATGTAGGGTTGTGTCACATATTCATATTGTGCAAGCATGTACATACATATAGTTTCAGTAAAGAAAACAGTCTCAGATTATCTGTCAGGCAAAAGGAACGAGAGTCTAGGTCTAGCTACAATACTCATTTGGCACGATCTTGCTATACCAAAAGGAATAAAGTAGGGTAAGTCACTGTTATAAGTTCCCCCACATTTGAAACGAGGTGCTACGTTTAGATACTGACTTGTGATTAGCAATGTTTATTCCAGGTTTTTTTTTTTTGATTGGGTAACATTTTATCATCATCTCAGCTAAATGAAGTCCACTGCTGGATATAGGCCTCCCCTTAGGATTTCCAAAAAGAACGGTTGGACGCGACCTGCATCCAGTGCTTTCCTGCGATTTTGGTCAGGTCATCCGTGCACCTAGTCAGTGGGTGTCCGACTCTGCGCTTGCCGGTACGTGGTCGCCATTCAAAAGCCTTTCTGCCCCATAGGCCATCGGCTCTACGAGCTATGTACCCCGTCCACTGCCACTTCAAAGAGCTAATCCGCTGGGCTATATCGGTGACGTTAGTTCTTCTACGAATCTTCTCATTCCTGATTCGGTCTGTCGTTCTAGCACAGCCGTCTCTTCTTTATAACAATCTATAAAGTAAGCCAGGGCTGCGGGTTATTCTGACAGGGCCGCAGGTTGACGAAAGAGATACCATATCCCCCCCCCACTAATACACAGGCAGAAAGAACATGCGTGAGTTTAGTAAAAGTCTGACACGCCCCTTAGCCTAAGAGGTCATTTGATGATTACCCATACGTAAAAAAGTATTAGGTGGGCATTCAACAATGTCAATATCTAGCACCAGGTGGAATAACAGCCTACCTGCTAGTCTATTTTGTAAACATCTCACTGTCAGTCTCAGTGTGAGCTGTCAATAATGTTAATCCGTAGCATCTATCAAGCTCCCTTCGCTTTTATGGTTCGATATTTACAGAATATAACTGTTGAATAAATAAGCTAAAATCTCTTCGTAAAAACTTGGGTGAAGTATACTTACAGAAGCTGTTAATACTGTATCCTCATCATCAAAATTTTATCGACCCAATGCTGGACACAGGTCTCCTCTCGTATAGAGAAGGATTGAGCGTAATCACCACGCTTGCTCAATGCGGGTTGGCGATTTCAGACTTAAAGTCCAGGTTTCCTCAAAATGTTTTCCATCACCTTTTAATCAGTCACTGGTGTCCAAGATATACTTAGAAAGTACATAAAACTTAGAAAAGTTACATTGGTACTTGTCTGACCTGGAATCGAACCCACACACTCATACTTGAGAGGCTGTTATTTTAACCACAAGGCCACCAGGACTACTAATACTTTGTGAGCTGTCAATATTTTTAACACTTAGCAACACCCTAGTCTGCCATTACAATAGTGTCATAATGGTCGATTATTGATCTCATAATGGTCGATTTTGACAAATTTCGTCTTCTACTAACAAAATGGCGTCATTATGATTTTTCAGTGGTCAAACACTGACATTCCACTTCATATTAATAAATGTTCAAATTGAGGTAGCAGTTTCTAGAAAATCATTTCTACTAATGGGTTTTATAATAATGGCAATAGACCGATAATTAATCGATCATTATGAATTTAGCAGATTACGAACTAGCACTTACAATGACAAAGGAATCGTATTGGAATATCAAGTTTTATAAAAACAGTGGACCTGGGTCCCAGGTCAAATGAAAACTAACTTCACCCACCTTTCACAATGCAGCTCACTTTAACCTGACTTAAGTTTTTACTGTGACATTTTTACAGAATATTTCATAGTTAAACAAAGCTCTTATCACAAGATCAAGTAAATAATTCGATGCTGTAGTTTAAGTATTCTTTAAATAATTTTATTTATGACCAGCCTGTCTGAGGGTATTCTGAATGACATGACGCATCATATTCTTATGATGCAATAAAGAGACCCGATGATACAGAATAGTACCAACCAATATTATATATACGTCTAAGTAAGTTCGTCGTCTTAAATTGACGTAAGAAAGGATATGTTTCAGATATGTATGGAGCCTAGGCCAGCACTATGTACACTTAATGTAAATATTAGTATACATTATAATGTAAACAGTTAACTGTTTACCATAAAAAATAAAAAAATATGAAATATATTCAATTATAATTTTATATACTTTGGCTTAGCTCTTATATAAATTCAATTTAACTCGGCCAAGGAGTGCAACACAACTACTGATAAACATGGTGGTCAGCAATAAGCGAACTAAGATTTTGACAGTGACATTTGATTGACGTATTATATATCTTTATTTTTTTTATTAATAAACAAGCGCTTGACCGCAATCCTGCCTGATGGATATATATATATATATATATATATATATATATATATATCTAAGGCTATCGTATCTATATTATCTACCAGATGACTGCAAAACAAACACAAAACATTAATTTCGAACATATGGCACACAAAACAAAAACAATCACTAAAAACTTCAATACACAATCAACTGAAATCAACACTCGACACGAACACACCGGGAAAATAGAACTGTCAAAGTCGTCAATCAAACGTCATAACCACTGTCATGGCTACCTTACTAAAGGGTTATCTTACTAAAAAACGTTTCAAATAATTAATTATATATACTTGTATTTTTATTCAAATTAATTTAGTAGTATTTTTATGAAAATCTTTTATTTTTTCCCTTTTTATTTATATAGCGTACATAGTGGTGCGCCAAAATGAAACAACTCCTTTGGAACAAAGATGACATATGTACTGGAGTCGAACATAGATTACTTTGTATTCTACATAATGTATTGTAGACGATATCACATGTCAAATAGAGAAGCCTAATAGGTACAGTCATAATGTTGCAAAGTTCAAAGGCAACATAAGAGACCTGTCCAGTAACATAATATGAACATCTACGGAAAAAAGCTATTATAAATCAAACAAGCAACTAAATCTACAACCCACAGAGTGTCTCACCGTCTTCAACTAGACATGTGTCAAATATCCTCAAACATTCTATCTCAATACATCACTATAACGGATTCATTTTTCTTAAAGTCCAAACGATTTTTGGTTCAAATCTTTCATATATTTTCAAACGAGTTTTGCTCTGAGTTTAATAACTGTATCTTGTCAGCTCAGGGTGATAGATGATGTGCTTTGGATAATTGTAAAAGTTTGGAAAGCTTGTTGAATAATGTGTTGATACACAACTAGTATTTTATTGAATAAGGCTGTATTTAATGAGGGTTTTCAATTATTGTTATGAGAATTGAGAGAATATATATGATACGTATTTTTATTATGGCCATTTTTATAATTATAAACTAGTGCTTGACCGCAATCCAGTTTGATGGTAAGCAGTGATGCAATCGTTGATGGTAAAACGTGCTAGTTCATAAAGACCATATAAACTTAAAAAAATTAGTGAGTAGGAAGGAAGACGTCATATTAGCGAGGTGATGCAATTTTAAATCCAATAGATACCACTGGATAACGATGTATATTATACAATGACCTTCAAACGTTATCTGACACTTTTCCACTTTAGCTGTGAAGCCAAATTAAAACTTAGTAATTTTTACCAAATTACTTTTAATATGTCATTTAAATTAATTGTTTAATATAGCTGAACAAGTTAATAAAAATGACATCAACATACTTACATATTTGAAACTTTTAAAACTGTAATTTTAAATCTTTTATTCAAATCAGGCATAACAATTAGTAATTTTCCAACAGTTCTTCTCCATAGGTACCTACTCTTTGGAATGGGCGACTAGCTTCATCTTATTGACTGACCGACCTTCTGACAATTCAAAAGTGCCTGTAACTGGTTTATTTGAAATAAATGCTTTGATTTTGATTTTTTTTGAACGTCGTATTTAAAAAAGACAGTCCCATGAAATGCCCCACCTTCAGTACTTCCCAGATTCAGATTACGTAGATAACCTTAGTACGTAATCTAAAGGCCTCATTTGAATAAACGATTTTTAATTCTAACGATGTCATGTGTATTGACTTGTTCAACTAGGTACATTTAATAAAATAAAAAGTATAAAGTAATAATAATGTGCGGGACAGACATGCAGGACCATTAAGTGGACGTATGCGTTTGCACTCTGCACGTTCTGATGCACACTCTGTTGCTGGGTTGGTGGTAATAAGTGAGACTTCGGTGCGTTGACTTACTTCGTATATTCTTCCACAATATTAACGGGGTCACTAGTTAACTTACACTACTATTGATTCTTGACTATTTCTTCTTGACTGTTGATCCTGTAGAGATCTTGCTGTTGATCTTGACTGTAGCTGTTGATTCCTCAACGTCGAAGATAAATATCTTCTCACTGTAGCTGTTACTGTTGACTCCTCAAGGGCGAAGACGAATGTGTCTTGCTATAACTGTTAAGTACTGTTGACTCCTCAAGGGCGAAGACGAATGTGTCTTGCTGCTCAGGCGTGGGGCCTATTTATACTACGACAAGGGCGCAAACCGTGGGAAGCGACGAGAGCATCGGGTTTCACCAGCCATTGTCTTACGCACGTTCCTGGGCTGCATCCTAAACCTGAGGGTCTCCAGTTTATAATGCTTATTACAAGGGTTCGTTTTATGGCGACTGTCCCAAGGGATTGTTTTATGGAACCTTTTTGGCGTTGTTACAATCAGCCAGATGCGGGACATTCTCTTACAATTTTATTCATGTCTGTTGCAGTTTATAACAAGGGAGCACTTTATAACGTTTGTCTTTGTGATTGATACTTTGCTAAATGTTCATTGTCGTTCCTTTCATAATTGTTGCCTTGCCAGATGTGTATAACCATTGAATGACGATCCTTCATCATAATAAACGATCGTCCATCTTACACTTTCTAAATTCTTACGCACAAATGTTCTATTCTAAGTAATATTATAACAATACACTATTCGGAATTAGTTTCTATACACTATTTAAAACAATTCGTCCCGCACAAATAATAATAATGTAGTCAGATTTACAGTAGGATACAATAACCATGATGAATTGACCAGATACACCACTAGCTTCCCGTTCTCCCAATCAAGTCCACTCGCCCATACCAAACGCAGCACAAAACGCGAGCACTGCGTTTACATACTATTTCCTCTGCTTTGCGCCTTCACGCTCACCGGAGACCCAACAATTTGGAATTTAGAACTGCAGAGTTTAGTATAACGTCTGCAGACTTGTTACAATAAAACTTTATTGACTTGTACGTGCTCTAACTTACGTCGGTCGGTTTGGAACACTATAGTGTGACTCTATTAAAGATTATTAGCGGGGTTTATTTTATTATATGTCAACGTATATAATACCAATACAGTATTTATTTTATAATTATAATTTAGTGCTTGACCGCAATCCCGCCTGATGGTAAGAGGTGATGCAATCGTTGATGGTAATGCGCGGTAGTTTATTAATTAAGATTCCTATTAACTGAAAAAAAAAAATTGAATGAATAGGAAGGAAGATGGCAGTTAAGCGATGTGCAATGTTAAACCCAAAAATACGACCAACGATGCTGCGTCAGAGGGAGATTCATCTGGAGATCACATCGCAACACAACTGCCCAGGCCTGTCCTCCGTACGACTTCACCAGACATCATGCCGGAACATTTTTTTGGAACTGAAATATACTGTTATTAAAGTACCTATATTTTTGTATAAGAACGAGCTTTAAATTATAATGAACACTGAATATTGTTCCCGCCGATGATGGGACACAGGTCTCTTTGGAAGAAGTGGACCGCAATCTACCACGCACGCCCAGTACGGGTTGGTTGATGTCATATGTCTTCGATTTTTTCTGGGATATGTCGATTTCTTTATGTTTTACTTAACCGTTTTAAGAGCAGTGGTGATGAAATAAATATGTTTCACGTACAAACGTTGGTAACTAGACATAGTTGGTGATGAATTGAAGACTGTCATTTCATTCATCACCAACTATAATATGTGCATCGTCTTCACAAATAATTATGTAATGAATGTATATTAATGTTATAAATAATTAAAACACATAACGATTCAGTTTATTTCCTATTTTATGAAACTAACTTTTGTAAAAAGTGTCCAGATTCAATTCTATTTTATTGTAAATCTTTGTCGTTTAAAAATGCCTCTTCACGTTTCACGCGAGTCTCAAAGACATATCAGTGCATCGTGACGGGGTCCACAAGAACCGATGCCTCCTGGGTCAGGGTTGCGGGTTGGTTAAAAAAGAAACCATGGCCTGGCGCCCTTTCATTCCGCCCAGAGCAGGAGAGGTCGTTTGATGATTACCCATCTATAACAAAAAAAAAAATAAAAATACAAAATAAATAAAAGGTAGCATTACAATCTTGAAATGTTTATTAACATTGTTTTTTGAAGTGAAAACGGACAAAAACCTTCATAAATGTAGGTAACAAAAGCAAAAAGATCGTTACGCATATCGCCTTCATACTCGTACGACAAGGAAAATATGGAATGATTCGCTCCTCGATCTGTATTACACTCTTTCAATATCCTCGTAATATTGAGGTCAGAAATGTTTTATTCATCGGCAAAGGTCAAAAGTGACGCAAAAAATACGCGAATAAACGAGGCTGAAAGTCAGATGCGTTGGTATATTATGATAGCAGATGATGGCAAACGAAACTCGCCTGCCAGACGCCAGTCGATGTATCATCCGTCAGTGGGTGGCAGTTTTGTTATTTTAGTGTTACATTATGTGAGTATTGTAAAAGAATAAGGGAAAGGTGCCTATATATACAGTGAATGTAAGTGGATCGAACTCCACATCATCCTGAAAAATCATTATTTAGGTCGAAGCTCAGGTTTTTTTTAAAGAAAGGTAGAGAAAAATGTAGTTATTGCAACCATAGACCATACTAATGGACATGCCTTAGATATGAGAATTGTGGCACTCCGAAAGAAAAAGAGTAAACAAAGTTTAGTCTATCTTTATCTCTCTCAAAATCATCAATCATCTATGAGGAAAGAGATAGTGCTAGACCGAAAGCATAGGCCATCTCTTTCACTCTTTTCAAATCAATATATTTTATTGATTTGAAAAGAGTGAAAAGAAGAAGGCAGATTATACGCATACGCCATGTTCATTAATATATTATGTTGATGATTGAAACCGGTACAGGTATAACATAAAAATTATCTAAACGCAATCAAAAATAATAAAAAAAAAAAAAACAAATTTGTTACAAAAGTTACAAACAGGCCATAACGCCCCTATCTCAGTATGCACACCACACCACAATACTAAGTGAAAACTAGCAATTCAGCATAAGAGTATTTTGAAACCATCAAGAAGTGGTGTTTATTTTTATTAGAGAATAAAGAAATATATTTGTAAAATAATATTTGTTTCAATTTTCGCATGTAGACTGAGAAAACATAACCCAAACTAAACCTTACACATTTCATGGTCTTTATGTCCACGCGCAGTCGATGTCAGTAAACCTAGTGCCCACCAGTCAAGCCCTGGAGAGAGGTCTCACTGCACCACACGTTCGTGTTTAAGTTTGGAGAAATATACTCAAAGTTCAGCTTACATTTATAAAGCAATGTGCGATAGTAACTATTATGAAATGTTTTAGCTTGCTCTGTGCAGTAGAGTACAGGTATGAATTTGAGATACCATTTTACTTACACAATTACCCTATAATGTTTCTAATGTTGAAACCGACAGAAGCCCCATCACATGGGAAATGAATGGGTTATAAATCCACCACAGGGTTGGTAGACGTTGGGCACGCCACAATAGCGGCGGTAAGTCCCCTCTTTGAGGAGTGGCTAGAGAGGCGTAAGACGCCCTTGGGCGAGATGGAGCGACGACATCAAAAAGGTGGCTGGTAGTGGCCGGCGGAGAACTGCTCAGGATTGAGCTTGTTGGCGTGCCATGGAAGAGGCCTATATCCAGCAGTGCACGAGTAGAGGCCGATGATGATGATGAGAGAGGCGCTACGGCTCCCTCACCTTCCGCCTGACGCAGCTCCTTACCGGACACGATTGTTTCAGGAAGTTCCTGTTCTGTATAAGGCAGCAGGAAACGCCATTGTGTGGATCGCTCTGAGGACACTGTGGAGCATACGGTGTAGGTCTGCCCGGCTTGGGTAGAGCACCGCCGTGTCTTCGTACCGGTGATTGGCGGCGATCTCTCGGGTCCGACCCTGGTCCAGGCCATGGTCCGGGGCGAGAGTGCATGGCAGGCCGTCACCTCCTGCGAAGCAGTCATCATCATCTCAGCGTTAAGCCCAGTTGCATCCGAAGTTTTTTCATCTTTGGAGTCTAGGGTCCGCTTTACCAGTCTAACTACTGATTTTAGCTAAACTTCGACATTTTCCGTGAAGTAACTGCCGTCTAACCTCCACAACCTGAAGCCGATATCGAAGCATTGCAGTTAGACCAATTGTTGGACTTTTGAGGGCTCCTACAATCCATAACGACTGCCATTAGATGTTTGTATGTTCCGAGGCATGACCAGACCAGTGCAAATTTTCATATTCATGCATACAAATATTTGCACTGCGCGGGGATCGAACCGCGCCTCCTTGCGCAGCGACCGCATTCGCTACCGCTACGCCACGAAGGCTGTCACTTGTATACTTATTATGTATATATTCGAAATACATTTTCGAACAGCATATCTTAATAGCCGAGATTCGTCGTGTTCTGATGTCTGGTGAAGCCGTACGGAGGACGGGTCTGAGCAGTTGTGTTGCGATGTATGCCGGGTACGATGCGCCATATTGTGTTGTTGTGTCGTCTCTGGCGCAGCATCGTTGATCGTCATTGTTGGGTTTAACATTGCATTACCTCGTTCAACTGCCGTCTTCCTTTTTATTCTCTAAGGTTTTTAAGTGAACAGGCTTAATAAACTAAAGCAGTATTCCCAATAAAAAAATGGAAAGAAAAAGTTTTTATAGACGTCAATTCTCATTCGATTAGATTTTTTAGTTATAAATAATATTAGTTTCTTTCTCAACGATGTTTTTCCTCACAGTTTTGAGAGCAGTGGTGTTGTATATTATTTACATAATGTTGTCGCTTGTCCACTTTACTTAATCATTTTGAAATTCCATCGTCATTATACCAGGCAGAAATCATTACTCAAATATTAACATCTTCCTAAAACACCGTTATAAATAACGTTCGTGAATTCATGTAATTAATGAATACGCTCCTGATTCCAAGCGAAGCTGTTTGGTAAAAGCAGTTTATTTTACAATAATTTTAGAGAAAACTGATGCAATGAAGGAAAGTATCTCTAAGTGACCTTTAAATACACATATTTTTGATATAGCCGGTTGCTCAAAGCTTACTTGTAGAATTAAAGTTACGAAGTGGCTATGAGCTCAAGACTATGCATAATTTTGCATGCTTTCTTTAGTAAGTTTAATTATTGTTTAGGTTACTAACCACTCGCACATATAATGTATCTTCAACTCCGAAATAAATACATCCAATCCCGTCTAGCGCTAGTTCATTGCACGACATATGTATTTAATATTTATTTTAATTCATGTTTTGCTGTCTTGTGTCTGATGTGCTTATATTATTATCAAAATGTGTCTAAATACATTTATATCATTATTACATATAGTTAGTAGTATAAGTAACACGGCCTACAGCTAAACTAAATCGGCTACAATCCTCAACGAAACACTTTATACTCGCGGATTTTATTCATAACGCAGCCGGATCTCGCTTAGCCGACTTCGCAAACAGCCGCGGGGTACCGCAGGGCAAATGTACAAACTATTCGTCTAGCACTAGTTTTACCTGCTCACAGTACAATTGTGCGGAACTTTATTCTGTAGACAATGCTAACTATACTGTATTAGTAGATACAGTAGTAGCACGGAGCTGCTTTTATTGACGAACGAAAAATGTGTTTGGTGTAGGGAGTTCTAATGTCGTTTAAGTTTAGAAGTGTTCATGTATGTGAATAATATGAAACAATAATAAGCAGAAAAACAATTTTACCAAAAGAGCCTTATTTCAAGTAAAAATGCCACACTTAATGCCTGATGCTGGTTTTAACTGAAACTGATGTACAAAGTGATTGTTGTATATCATTTACAGGGGATTTTAATGAGGCAAGTGATTTAAAAGTAGGCAGTTTGTCTTACCTAAAATGGGAACAGTTAGATTATATTAATGACCTGCATAATTCATTATCCCGTCTTATTATGTAACAATAGAGTTTTAATAAGTAAAAGTCTGACATGGCCATCCCGTTACGGACAGATCGGGAGAAGTCATTTGTTGATTTCTCAGCCTAAAAAATCCATAATGTATATCATCATAATCATCATCATCAACCTTTTATCATCACACTGCTGGGCACAGGTCTCCTCTCATATATATCACCACGCTTGCTCAATGCGGGTTGGCGACTTCAGACTTAAAAGTCCAGGTTTCTTCAAGATGTTTTCCTTCACCTTCAGTCATTGGTATACAAGATAATAATAATAATAATAATAATCTTTATTCATAAAACTTACACAACATTGTAAAACCAAAGCTACAAAAATATTCTTATACAATTAAATACATATCTTATTGAAAACAGCTAGGTATTATGTGTGACTAAAAATATACATAAGGTCATACAGAACGTATTATTATATAGAGAATCATGTAAAATTTGCGACATGCCCGAGCTAGGTTCCTTAAACCTGTGTTTCAGGCGCTCACTTTACATCACAATATATCAGTAAGTCCGTAAGATTCAATTATGCAACGTTATGGACTTGGAATTCAATAAACAAAAACGTTAGTTACTTATTATGCTATCTTATGTACTATTTAATTTTATATCTTATCTAACTTTTATCTGTAAACTATTTACTATCACACTATAACTTCCAGAAGCTTTTCTGTGTCTGTGTTATTGAGAATCACTAGGTATTCCGATATTACTTGACTACATTTTTTATAATTTATACTGTATATATCTAATAGTTTGTTAAGCTTGTTATATAAGAAAGGGCCTAAAAATACATAAAATCTATAGGCATAAGCGTGTCTCGTCTGTGGTTTTGTGCAAACCATATCTTTTCTCCTCCTGGTTGAAGGTACTGGGTCAAAAGGAAGCTCAGAGTGCTGATGAAGTACGGTATGCAAGATAAATAGTTGACGTACGGTTAGAACCTTGCATTCCACATAAAGCTGGTGGGTGGGAAATCTGAAAGGACGGAAGGTTGCCACCTTTAGAATAGCTCTTTGAGCACGTTCTAGAGGCAGCAGTATGGTCTTTGCGGCACCACCCCAAGAAGTAATACAGTAGGTGATAACAGATTGGCACAAAGCTAAATAAACTTGTTTACACAACTCACAACTTGTTTATAAACTCGTACACAGTAACTCGATATGTTTACGGAAATTGAGATTTGTGTCAATCGTAACACCCAGATATTTTATATGGTCAGCTTTAGTTAAAGTGGGACAAGTGCAAGCAGTGTCAGCATGAATACAGTTGTGTGCATATATGTTTATGTTAGTAAGCGGAATGTTAATGTTTCTCATTGAGAATAAAATGTATTTCGTTTTTTCTACATTTAAACTTTGAAGATTTTGATGAAACCACGATATAGTGTTGTTTGCAGATGACACTTCACTTTTATTTAAACTGAAACGTCAGCAGCAGGTTACTGATGATGTAAATAGCGCTATCTCCAAAGTAGTCCATTGGTTTAATGTTAATAATTTACTCTTAAACGAGAAAAAAACCAAATGCATTAAGTTTACTCTACCTCACGTGAGGCAGGTGGAAACTAAAGTATTGATAAGGGGCGAAGAATTGAAATCTGACGACAGCACAGTGTTCTTGGGTATAACTCTGGATGCTAAGCTTCAATGGGGTTCACATATAGAAAAATTGTCAAAAAAGCTAAGTTCTGCTGCATACGCAGTTAGAACAATTCGTAATTTGACTGATGTTGAGACGGCCCGTTTAGTGTACTTTGGCTATTTCCACAGCGTAATGTCGTACGGCATTCTGTTGTGGGGAAATGCCGCCGATATTCAAACAATATTTGTTTTGCAGAAACGAGCTGTTCGTGCAATTTATAAATTAAGTCCGAGACACTCTCTCAGAGAAAAATTTAAAGAGATTAATGTACTGACCGTGCCGTCTCAATATATTTATGAAAATCTTTTGTATGCTCATAAAAATATAAAATTGTTTAAAAAATACAGTGATGTCCATGATATAAATACTAGGAACAGACACAAATTTATTGTACCTACAACAAGGCTCAAGAAAATAGGTGGCTCTTTCAGATGCCAATGTATACATTTTTACAATGGACTTCCAGAGGTGGTTCAAGATCTGAGCCTGAATAAATTCAAATCCTTCATTAAACGTAAGTTGTGTCAGAAAGCATTTTATAGTGTGAAGGATTATATTGAGGACAAAAAGGCTTGGGCTTGAGCTGCGTCCGATTTCTATACAATGATTGTTCTTTGATTTTTCCTCTTGTAGTTTTAATATGTAATTGTTTATATTATTTATTCAAAGCCTGTATTACACACTATGTAGCCAAGCATATTGTACGTTACGGAATTGTATCGCTGACAGAGGTGCTCGGCACTTGTACAGCTGCACAGGAGTTAAACTTTCCACAGATTCGGGAACACTGTTGGAGCTGCTGAACCTTGGACAAAACTATCTTAGCATTGTGTAGATTCAATTTCTTAGTATTGTATAATTGCATGGCAAACGTGTGAGCACAATGTACGAATGTGCTGTAAGGCATTTATTTGTTGGGTTAGTCTTTTTTATTGACTTAATTGTGCTCTGGCTGTTGAGAGTATGTCATGCTCACTCAAATGTCTCGCTGATGGTGGCGTGTGTTTTGGGTCATTGGGTTCCCTTCGATATGGTTGAGCTGAATGATGCTGATCCATACGTCATGTTCGTGAACGGACGCCGTCGGAGGGGACTGGTCATCTCTTAGCTGCCACGGCGTATTTTAATTTCTGAATTGATTTTTGTATGTTTTCCATAATGGACGCTCTCAGCGTACAATATATTTCTGCATCGTTCTCACGCGGTTGATTTCAACATGAATGATGTAATCAAATATTTGTAACAATAGCTTAAAAATTTAAAAGAGTGTCCATGGAGTTTCTTGCCCGTTCTTCTCCATAGGTACCTACTCTTTGGAATGGGCGACTAGCTTCATCTTATTGACTGACCGACCTTCTGACAATTCAAAAGTGCCTGTAACTGGTTTATTTGAAATAAATGATTTGATTTGATTTGATTTGAAGCCAATCAGACACAATATTAAAGCCGTTCTGGGCATGTTTGTATGCCTCATCTTTGGATTTAGCGGAAAACACTAGAGCAGTGTCATCGGCATAAGATAGTATTATCCCATTATGTAGACCTATACTGCAAAGGTTGTTTATGTAGATTAAAAATAATGTCGGGGCCAAAATACTACCTTGCGGTATACCAAAAATACTACTTTTTATCTCAGAACTAGTGTACTGTCCTATTTTAACACATTGATAGCGGTCACTAAGATAATCAGAGAATAAAGAAAGTTGCTCTCCTCTTATACCAAGTGTTTCAAGCTTTTGCAATAATATAGGGCAAGAAATAGTGTCGAAGGCCCTAGCGAGGTCCAAAAAGATCCCTATAGTGTGAAAGCCATTATCTAAATTAGTACTTATATACTCTGTCAGCCTGTGAACTGCTTGGTTAGTTGATCTGTTAGTTCTAAATCCGTATTGGTTATTGGAAAGCAATTTGTTAGTTTCTAGATATTTTATTAGTCGACTGTTTATAATTTTTTCTAAAATTTTAGACAGTCCTGTTAGTACAGAAATGGGTCTATAGTTGTTAACACATTTCTTATCTCCCGCTTTGTACACCGGTGTAACTACAGCTTTTTTAAGCAATTTGGGGAATATTCCGTTTGACAAACACGACTGAAAAATATGGGTTAAAGGAGGAGCAAGCAAGTGTTTAAATCTTTTTAGATATACTTAGAAAGAACATATGACTTTAGAAAAGCTACATTGGTACTTGCCTGACTTGGAATCAAACCCGCAAACTCATACGTATTTAAAATTAATGTATACCTATGCATATTTAAAATTAGTTTTGCAAAATTCTTAAATAACGAAATATGAATAATAAAATAGTTGTTATTTTTATCACTAAAAACAATATATATTTTATTATTCATGTTTAATTAGAAAAAAAAGACAAAAATGCATAAATTGTCATCGCTTATTTGAGCACACCAAAAGAAATAAAATCATCAAAATATGAAACGAAGATTATAATGCCAAAAGGGCCTTAGGATAATGTCAGTCAGATAACAACATTTAGTTAGAAGGAACGTTGGCACTCCAAATAACCAGGGCTGCACGACCTAGAGAATTTCATAGATTAGGAAAATAAGGCACAAAATATAGCTAGTACAACCAGCGCGGCGGTGGACGGAACAGGGATACTGATGATGACTATGATTTAATTACCTACTCCAGTTTAAAAGTCTGTATTTAAATACATTAATTCCTAGACTGCATGTGAAATATTCTAGCAACACAAACACAAAAAAAAAAACAAGTGCATGTCGGACTCTCGGTTCCGTACCATTAATTTATGAAATTGAAGGATTTAAGTTATTTGTATGAAAGATTACGCGGTAATAAGCGGTTTATGATTTACGAAAACTACTTACTAGATCTCGCTCAAAACAATTTTCATTGGTAGTTTTTATAGTAATGTACATCATATGTTGTTTTTAGATTTTTCATTTTCTTATTCTAGAAGTTAGAGGGGAGGGGACCAACTTTTTTCCATTTTTTTTCAAAGCGTCTGTCACGCAAACTATTCGGTTAAGAAAAAAAATATTTTAAAAACCTCGATATCATTTTTGAAGACCTATCCATAGATACCCCACACGTATGTGTTTGATGAAAAAACAATTTTTTGGGTTTCAGTTATAAGTATGGGGAGGCCCCAATATTTATTATTTTTTTTTATTATTGCATCAAAATCTTAATGCGGTTCACAGAATACATCTATCTACCAAGTTTCAACAGTATAGCTCTTATAGTTTCGGAAAAAAATGGCTGTGACATACGGACGCATAGACGGACATACAGACATGACAAATCTATAAGGGTTCCGTTTTTTGTCATTCGGCTACGGAACCCTAACAAACATAAGATAACACATGTTACTAAATCTTTGAGCACCGAATAGTCACATCTAACATCTAAACCACACAATAAACAAAACGAGCCAATCACCTAAATCGCAGCTATCCAGCTATTTAGCACATGGCTAATAGCGTCACTACACAGACCAATTATCTATATGGGTGGATCACAGAGCTACGCACAAACATGGACTACGCTTTATGCTTTGGCTACATTAGCGGGCTACGGCGAATATTCGGGCTACGGCGATGTATGTGGCCGGGTACATCGTTGCAACGCATCGGGGTACTGTCGGTAAAGTGGCGCGCTTCAAAGTACTTGTCGTGACAACATTCGCTTTAGTGGCTACACCTACGTCACTTCAGTGTCGTCCAGGCTTTGAAGCAGGATTGACATTCCTTTTGCATTTTTTTTATTTTGCTGTTTTTGTTTTATTTGTTTGTTTTACAAATGTAATAAATAAAAATTTACTAACATATAATGCAAAGACACTGCTTCCTCTGTCGTCTCGACCGCACAACTAAACAACGAATATTCGCCGTAGGCCGCTTTCTGAATCTTCGCCCGCCAATGTAGACAAGGACCGATGTCCTTGTCTACATTGTTGTTGTTGTCTACATTGGCGCGCAAATCATTCGTTGTCGATACAACGAATGATTTGCGCGCCAACGCGATACGAATCATCGCCTAATAATGTAGCCCCGGCATTAGTGAATAATAAGAGTTCTCTTAATTTTAAAGTTTTTATTAAGTTAATTACGCTAGAAGACAAACTAGTGAGGCTTTTTGGTGTTTGAAAACGTAATTAATATAAAAATACAAACATACAAATACAAATCAATTTGTTTGTTAAGCTGCAGTTACATTACATTATTGAATGTTTCATAACATTAATTTGTTGTTTAACTTCTTTTAACAAATTAAAACAAAAGTTATAAATAATTGTTAGTCAACATTACTAACAATTTATAACTTTTCTTACAATTACAGTGAGTTGTTCCAGTGCGGGGCATTTAACGCATTGTATCAAAATGTTACAGAACAGGGAGTGTATTAAATCTTCCTATAACTTTTTTAAACGTGAAAGTTTGTATGTATGTTTACTGTTATAAAATGTTGTGCTAGACAAATTTTTATTATGTTACATAACTGCTGCGTAGGAGCATCGCTACGCTTACACGCTAAAACGGCTGAACTGGTTGTGAGGTAATTTGGCACATAGTGGCGCATACGAACTCGTGGACAAAAAGATTTCAACGAAAACCTCTTTACTTTTAGTCAGACGCATTAGCGTAATGGAAAGTCCTTTATGTAGTTGTAGTTATATCCATATTGTCAACCAATGATCTTTGGTATAGACGTATTCTTGAGTGAGACAGTATTCTTCCTCAATCTATAATGTGCATCGTAGATTGAGAACGCCCCTAGACTGGAGCCGTAATTTTTTATGATAGAATTGCTAAGCGTCAAGCTAAATTGCATACAATTGATGGGGTTTATGTCCAGCAGTTGACTGCTACTGATTAAAGAATGATCGTCATCTCAAAAAGTTTAGAAAGTGAAGCTTGACACCAGTTTTAAATCTTCACATACAAAGACCAAGCGTGCTTAAACAACACGTGATTTTCACAGATTAGAAACGTATTTATCCATCTGTTTAGCACAACGCTACTGACGTCACTACAAGGACCTAATTACTGATGTGAACCAAGTAATCGCCTAATTAAACGGATTGCTTTGATCGCGTATGCGGTTTACCAAATAGAACGAGTATTTGAATCGAATGATTTGTTTTTAAAAGCAAAATTAGGGTAATGTGTTTTTACATAGTCTTTTTTTTTTAAAATAATTATAAACTAGTGCTTGACTGCAATCCCGCCTGATGGTAAGCAGTGATGGAATCGTTGATGGTATAGCGCATCAGTTTATTAAGCCCATTCACTTAAAAAAAACTTAGGTATAGGAAGGATGACGGCAGTTGAGCGAGGTGATGCAATGTTGCACGAGTGGTGGCCATCGCGGCCACCGAAATGGAGGGCAGGTTTCGGGACCTCTTCAGCGCGTGCTTCGCGTCGGGGAGGTTCCCGAAACCATGGCGGGAAGGCCAACTGTGCCTCCTCCGGAAGGAAGGGCGGCCGGCGGACTCCCCCTCGGCTTACCGGCCCATCGTTTTGCTCGATGAGGTCGGTAAAATATTCGAGGGGATTATCGCCGGCCGTCTCAAGCGGCATCTGCGGAGCGTGGGACCGGACCTGTCGGACGCCCAGTTCGGATTTCGTGCTAGTCGTTCGACAGTGGACGCCCTGGCCCGTCTAAAGGGCCAGGTGACAGAGGCGGTGGGAGTGGGGGATGGAGTGTTGGCTGTGTCATTCGACATTGCCAATGCCTTCAATTCCGTCCCCCACTCCACCATCCTGGAAGAGCTCCGGTTCCACGGAGTGCCCCTGTACTTGCGGGGCCTCCTGGCCAGCTACTTGGAGGACCGTGCTGTCCTCCTCGTAGACGGGGCTGGCCAGCTCCGTCGATACGCTGTCGGAACCGGCGTTCCACAGGGGTCCGTTCTAGGGCCTCTTCTGTGGAACGTCGGTTATGACTGGCTCCTGCGGGGAACCCTCCTTCGAGGCACTTCCCGCGGGAGCACTTTCCGGGAGTCGGCCAGTTTGGCGTCGGCGGGCGGATCCTTAGTGGCGGGAAGGATCCGCCGCCTGGGCTTGAGGGTGGCGCTGCACAAAACGGAGGCCGTGTTCTTTCACGGCCCCCGGCAGCGCCCCTCGCCTGACGCCCACATTTATGTGGAGGGGGTGAGGGTCGGGGTTGAGGCCCAGATGAAATATCTGGGCCTCATCTTAGACAGCAGGTGGCGCTTCGGCCCGCACTTTAGCGGGCTGTCGTCGCACCTGCTGGGGGAGCCCTCTCATGGCTGATGCCAAACTTGGGAGGACCCAGCATGCGGTGCCGGCGTCTATACGCCGGTATACTGCGGAGTATGGCCCCTTATGGGGCCCCGATTTGGGCGGACTCCCTCCATAGGAGGGAGAACCTGACCGCCCTTCGGTCGCCCCAAAGGGCCATCGCCCAGCGGGCATCGCGGGCCTACCGCACGGTGGGCTTCACAGCGGCGTGCGCTCTGGCGGGCACCCCGCCTTGGGAGCTCTGGCGTGGGTGCTCGCCAGAGTGTACGAGTGGACGGCGGGGCGCAGGCCGTTGGGCGAGCGTCCGGCTTCAGAGGTGAGGGAGGCCGTCCGGCGGGAGGCGAGGGTTGCACTTGTCCAACATTGGACGCAGGACCTCGCCTCCGCCGTCTTCGGCCGCCGTACCCTCGACGCCATCGGGCCGGTCCTGGAGGACTGGCTCGACAGGCGTCATGGGTTCCTATCCTTCCGTCTGGTGCAGGTACTCTTCGGTCACGGCTGCTTCGGCAGGTACCTGCTCCGGATAGGACGAGAGGAGACACCGTCGTGCCACGGTTGTGGCGCGGCGGAGGACACGGCGGAACACACCCTCGCGGTGTGCCCGTCGTGCGATCTTGTCACGGCGGTTGGAGGGGACGTCTCGCTGCCCGCCATCGTCAGAGCAATGGTGGGGAGCGAGGAGGCCTGGGCGGCGATGGCTTCCGTCGCAGAAGGAGGCCGCGGAGCGCGGGCGGGAGGAGGATCCCCTCGCTCCGGCGCTCCGCAGGCGGCGTAGGGGCAGGAGAAGGCGGGATTTCGCCCGCTTTCTCCCCCCCTGAGGTGAGCGGCGGGCGTGAGGCACGAGAAGGTGCCGACGCCCGCCTTACATCGCTCACCACGCGGGAGCCACGGCCCCTCCCTAGGAGGGGCAATTGAGGGCCCGCCTTGCTAGGCGGGTTTCGCCGGCGGGGGAGAGGTAGCTCAGGCTGCGCTAGTTTCCCACTCCCCCGCCACTATGGCGATGCCGGAGTGCCGCTGTGGGTTTAGTGGGTATTCCCGGCTTAGGCTGGGCGAGTCCCACACACGCCCTTCGGGGTACGGTGCGTAAAGGCATTCCCACAGCGCCAAAAAAAAAGGTGATGCAATGTTAAACCCAAGACCAACACGACCAAACGATGCTGCGCTAGAGGGAGATTGATCTGGAGACTCTCCACGACCAAACTCCCGACACAACAACATTTGGCGCATTGTACCCGCCACACATCGCAACACAACTGCTCAGACCCGTCCTCCGTACGGCTTCACCAGACATCATGCCGGAACACGACAAATCGCTTGGCGGCAAGACTTTGTCTGGTGGGTGGTAACTTCTGCCGGCAGCCGATGTTATGGCCTACCACCGAGATATCCGATCACCGAGACTCTATCCATACATTATTATTGTTGTCCGTTATTTTATTTGTACACTTATAAGTATGTAATGAAGAATTTACTGCCTCGTTGATCTAGTGGTCGTAGCGCTGAGCATGATGGATTCGGTTCCTACGTAAGTATGGAAGTAAGTAAAAAATATATTAAATTTGCTAAGATTGTAGGTACATTAAATATGATGTTACAATTATAGAGCGAGCCTCGTACAATCTACCTGATATTAGGTATGCAAACAACAATGAGAATAATTTAAATCTAATAATAGTTTATAGTTAGAATTATCTTTCATAAGTTTAAAACCTACTAAAAATAATTTATACAAAAACATTAAAAGCATAACAACTAGGACTTGCAAAGTGACATTGGGTCTGTCATGTCCTGGTGATTACGCTCAATCCTTCTCTGTATGAGAGGAGACCTGTGCCCAGCAGTGGGACAATAAAAAGATTGATGATGGTGATTGGGTCTGTCAAGTGTGTATTTTTATGTAAAAGCCCTCAGTGACTTAAAAATAAATAAATAATAGTGTGACCAACCAATCATTTGCCGATAACGGTCAAGTACAGATTATATGAATTTTTTAATCAGCATCGAAACAAACATTTCTCTCGGTGGTATTAGGATTAGATGATATTATGGCCAATATAGTCTGCCGGCAGAAGTCACCACCCACCAGACAATGTCTTGCCGCCAAGCGATTCGTCGTGTTCCGGTATGATGTCTGGTGAAGCCGTACAGAGAACGGGTCTGAGCAGTTGTGTTGCGATGTGTGCCGGGTAAGATGCGAAAAATGTTTTTGTGTCGGAAGTTTGGTCGTGAAGGGCCTTTAGATCAATCGCCCTCTGGCGCAGCATCGTAGGTCATGTTGTTAGGTTTAACATTGCATCATCTTTTTTTTTTTTTTCGAGGTGGAAATCCTCATAGAATGTCCGCCGCCCTGGGGTGGGCGACGGACGGGGTCTGTCAGACTTTTACTGACTAAAACCACCCCGGTATCTCTTCTATCACGAGCGCGCGTGGGGCCGCGGGTGTCTAAATTCTTCCACGGACAGACCTTTCAGACCCGGTCTGTCCGGGCCTCGTCTCCTGCACGGGATGTTAAACTGGGGTGTTAAACTACCCCGTGCATCGCCTCAGAGGCGCGCGCCGACACTCGCGCGCGCCACCGCCTCGGGGTCCATCGCATAGGGGGCGGGGACTTCCCCATGTCCCTCGCCCCTGAACCCATTCATGGGGGGCGGAAGGGGGCGTTATCCGCCCTTCTTCGGTGCCCGGTGCGTCTTCTGCGGCCCGGGAAGGGAGTTGGGATCTCCCTCTCCCGTTCCGCAGCTTCCTTCTGCGACATCACGTCCTCGCAGAATGACACCACCGCGTCCCACGACACTGCGCTACCGACCATCCTCCGCACTACTGCCGGCAGCGTCAGGTCGCCTCCTACTTCATTTGTGAGGACACGGCGCTGCTCCTCCCAAGCTACACACTCGGACTCAGTTTTTTTAAGTGAATACGCTCTTAATAAACTATTGATTACGGTCAAGCACTAGTTTATAATTATAAAAAATACAGTATTTGTAATATTGTAGTCATTGATATAATATTAAACAGATATGATATTTGCTAAGAAACTAACCGAAAAAAATGTGTCCGAACGCAGCAGAGACACACATGCATATTTTTTATACTGCGTACATTTAACTACATTGGTACAGTGTGAATGAGATGGGGCGCAACTAAAGCATAAAAAAGAAAAAGATGGATAGTGATTGTCGTTTGCGCTTAAATGGAAAAAAGACGATTGCCAACCAATCACTGACACTTTGCACAAACTGACACTGACTGATTGCCAAGGAATAACAAGAATGCAGATAGGAAATATAACAGAGTAGTAGGTAATTTGGTAGGTGATAGAAGGTGCCCAATTTGGTGAATATTTTTAACATTTTTACACTTCAATCAAGTATTACAAAACTTTAATGTTTGTCATTGAAGTTTTGTAATACTTGATTAAAGTGTACCTATTTAATATTTTGTGACTGTGATTAAAGGAAACCTAATGCAATAAAATAAACAATTACAAACCATAGTAATTAGTGAAATTAATTCGGTTTAATCTATATTTACTATATTTCAAATCCTATTTTAATTTTTCTAATGTAAATCATTATGCAAACATTCTGTATATATTTTTATATACTAGGCTAATTGTTGTGAGCGTAGGTAATATTTATTTATATTATTGTATACTTCATGTTCATTTAATATCGACTCACACTGTCCCATTTAATAATTTCATGTCATTTGACTCTATTACTTAGCAACGCAAAATAAACTCGTAATTTTATCAATGTTTTACTTAACTGTTGCAATAAGATGTTAATAAATTGTAACTAAGGATACAGGCGCGAAAATAAAGTGAAACAGAAGTATAATTGTAGGTATAAAAGTCACCATAAACATTATCGCTTCTGTGCAACTAATCTATGTCATATGCGTTTCCGTCTTTGTTACACTCGCAAGAAATCCAATTAGCTCTCTCTTTCTTTACTTACAATGGCCGCCTAAGTATTAGCAGTAAGAATGTTTGACAAAATAATTGAAACTATATTATTTATCTAAATATTTTGGAATATTTACTTATGATATGTGATTCCATGACTTTTGTTGGCTTTTCTACCATAATTCGTGCATTTACGCAGTACACAAAACGCCATTTTGAATGCGAAAAAGATTTTCTTAGCCACCAAGGACACACGCGCGTACGGAACGAGAGTATCGGGAGTGACTAAAGCGATTTGCAGTATTTACGTTATTTTGTACGCTTCATTTTCATTGCGCTAGTGACGTATCTATTTAATATTTTATCAATGATTGTAGTAGTTTTTACCAAGTCAAAACCACTAACAACACTCCTGAAGTTTGACATTCAGCATTGACTTCAAATAGCATCCATACTAATATTATAAATGCGAAAGTAACTCTGTCTGTCTGTCTGTTACGCTTTCCCGCCTAAACCTCTCAACCGATTTTGATGAAATTTGGCACAGCCAATCTTTAGACCCTGAGAAAAAATATAGGCTATCTTTTATCCCGGTAAATTTGATATTCCAGAGGGAAATCTAAAAAGCGCGATATAACCGAACTCCACGTGGGCGAAGCCGCGAGCGGAAAGCTAGTGTTATTATAAAATCATTCAGTATATTGAACATATCTGGAACATTTTAAATTAGACAGGTCCTACTTCACATTATACACGACAAAGGAGCATAGTAACATCAATGCATTTCTGATCCCGAAGACTATTGAAAACTCTTCGTTTATATTCGTCTATTTTCGTGCGAATTCGTGCGTACTGCAGTCACGACTGGTATGCCAACCGATCGAATTGTAACCTTATTTTATTACCAACTAGCTTCCTTAGTCTGGAGAAGAAATCAGCTTTTATAGTCTTCACATAAAATGTTAGTACCTATCAACGTCGTTTTGAAAAATTTGCTCGTGTTCTTATCTAGTCTTATTGTACAGTTAACCACAAATCAGTGGTGACAAATTGACGTTGAACTTAATGTCATAGACGAGTGATTGTCACAATGGTAGTGTTACTATTAATCTGTGATTTACTGTAGCTGGAAAGTTAATTAGACTTTGTGAATTGATTAGCCCATTTAAAGGGCTATATCTTGGTTTAAATTCCCTCGATACTGTAGAATAAGCGCACCTAAGGTGTTTTGAAATTGAAATACGGAGAGAAACCGCGAGCAAGCACTCCCAAATAATGAAGAGGTTGGACTTACAGGGGGCTTCAGTCGATGAACTCTTGGTGTGCTGGAGCTCCACCAGATGTTCACTTAGCGCTATAGATCTGCTGGTACGCTTACCGGCCGGCGGCGGTTTTGGACTTCGGTTGCTTGATGTTGTTCACAAATTACGGAGAGAGAGTAAAAGTATACTGACGGGAAAATGGAAAGAATTATTGCATTTTATTCATTCTCCATTCCGTAATGCTGATGGGATGATTGAATATGGTTGCTTATTGATATATTTAATTGTTATGTGTATTAACAGGTTGTGTAGAGCTAAAACAATACGAATGTGAAAAAATAATCATTTATCCATAAAAGTTGTGTAAATTTTATGAATGCATGATTATTTATATTATATCTGTATAATATATAGATACCATAACTATCAAAATAGAGGACGGTTGCCTTTAACTGAACTAAGTTGAATCTGAACTTTAGATTCGAAAATGCATTAATACTTATTGTAATAAAGTAATTTAAACCAAAAGCTATATTAAACCTTGGGTAAATAAAATTAACATAGTATATTAGCGGTTTTATTTGCAGACAACTTGTTGATTTTCTGCTTGTGTGTAATCGATAGTTAATAAATTATTAAGTACTGTGTATGACTTCTATCCAGTATGATGCAATGGTTTTCATTTCATTAACTTGAAAGTATTATACACTATAATACTTTGAAAAAAAAAAACATATTATTATTTAAATCATTATAAAAATCTAATCTGTTTGGTATTGTCGTTTGATTATCTCCTTCGATAAATTGAACTGCGTCACGAGGCGCGACTTACTGAGAAATCTTTAATTCAAGCATATACAAAATGGGTGAATAGGAAAGGTGTTAGAAGGGACTTACGGCAATATCCAGCTATTCTTTCTCCGTCGGGTGTGTGGGGGCCCCCTCGATGAACACAATTCCCTTATATATATGATTTTTGTGTCCCCGGCCGGCGACGTGGGTGCAAGCACACGTTGATGATGTGTTAATGATGACTCCACACGAATGTCCACTATGTTCACTGTCACTCTTGTTTCACGCTTGTTGTATGCACGGGCCCACCTGCTGCCATCACATACAACTACGTCGACGGCGTGCTTACGTGCCTTCAGTGTGCACGAAATTTCGCCGCCAAGATAGGCTACATAAGCCATCTTCGGGCGCATGAGCGCCAAATCATCGGCTAGGAGTCGAAGTCATCATCATGCACGGGTTAATTATTGATTTATATGGTTTTATGTTTCAAGCATTGACGGCATGTTGATTTGATTTTATGATGTTGCTTGATTGATGGCTGAATGTGTTGTCATAGAGGTTACTCATCTATATCCGGTGTTGAACCAGAGACAAATTGGTGGTTGTGTTTTAGTAAGTCCCTATAGCATAGGCTCTAGCCCTTTAAGCCAGATATACATGGAAGTAGGGGGTACATGGGAAGGAATCGGGAAATTTGAATGTGCTTGATTTTAAAATGATTTGATGCTTTAACATAATCAGTTGTCAATTTTGAGCTAAAAATAACTTTTAACTGTTGCATTCAATCCGATACATCTTTTACAACACTAATATTAGATTCCGAAATTCTCATTTATAGATTAAATTAATTTTATCAACCCTTTACCATTTAATCTCCAGAATAATTCTCAGATGAGCTACCGAACCATATTTTCCGAACAATCAAGAATAGCCCGTTTTATACTAAGCCGTAACAATAGTAATTTCGCGATCATTAATTTCTCGTTACCTACCACCTTAACTCGACTAAGTACCGAATAAACGATTAGTCGATTTAGCATAATAGTAATTACAGCACTAACAATTAACAGAACGATATTTTTGATCGCTTCGGATCAAAGGACCAAATAAATTTCTTTAATGATTCGATTTTAATCAAATATTTTGTTCAGTAATTAAGATTTCCAATAAAAAGTGTTAAAAGACTTCTGTTGTTAACGTACAGCCAGAGAAACGATATTTCTTCTGAATTGACTTAATCAATGTGCTTAACTTCCCAACCGTGTTAGCATCCGGTCTAACCAACCGCTGAATATAAGTATATTCATTTTTTTTTTAATTTACAAACTAGTGCTGGACCTCAATCCCGTCTGATGGTAAGCAGTGGTGCAATCGTTAATGGTAAAGCGCGCTTGTAAGTCGTGGTGGCATAGTGGTTGAAACACCAGCCTCTCAAGTATGAGTGCGCGGGTTCGATTCCAGGTCAGGCAAGTACCAATGTAGCTTTTTTAAAGTTATATGTACTTTCTAAGTATATCTTGGACACCAATGACTGAAGGTGAAGGAAAACACCTCGAGGAAACCTGGACTTTGGGTCTGAAATCGCCAACCCGCATTGAGCAAGCGTGGTGATTACGCGTAATCCTTCTCTGTATGAGAGGAGACCTGTGCCCAGCAGTGGGACGATAAAAAAAAGGTTGATGATGATGATGATACACGCTAGTTTATTAAGAGCTTATTCACTCTAGCTTTGAAGACACTTAAATTGTATTCAGACGGAATAACCACCGCTAGCAAACTGTTCCAGTCCCTCGATGTACGCGGTATAAAAGACGAGGCGAAACGTTTCGTCCGGATCGTAGTGGTGTGAACAACGTCAGGTTGGATACTTCCCGTATGACGGGTCGTCCGATGATGGAACGGAATCATTGTCTATTTGATCTTCATTACTGAGTGAAGCTGTGGTCAAACTTGACGATCCATAACGGGTGTAAAATGTCAATGAATGGCAGCAGATCTGCCATCCTTTTCCTAACAAAATTGAGGTCAGCTTCCAGTCTAACCGGATGTGGCTAAATACCAGTACTTTACATAGATTAATTGCCTATCTCACCTGTCAACGCAGTTATTGGGTGATTTGGTAAGCCTGCTGTGCGCACCCAGCGCAAGTTAGTAGAACATAAGTCACATATCTTAAAATATTTCGTTCTAGAACATACTGGCTTCCTCAATATTCTTTTATTGTATCAATACAATAAAAGAATATTGAGGAAGCCAGTATTTTTTTTTTTTTTTTACATATTATAAACTGGCGCTTCACCGCAATCCTGCCTGATGGTAAGCAGTGACGCAATCGTTGATGGTAAAGCGCACTAGTTTATTAAGAGCCTATTCACTCTAGCCTTGAAGACACTCAAATTGTAGTCCGACGGAAACACCGCCGCTAGCAAATTATTCCAGTCCCTCGATGTACGCGGTATAAAGGAGGAGGCGAAACGCTTCGTCCGGATCGTAGTGGTGTTAACAACGTAAGGGTGGAAACCAGCCGTACGACGGGTCGTCCGCTGGTGGAACGGAGATGGGGGAATTAAATCATGCAATTCCATCGCACACTCCCCGAAATGCATCCTATAGAACACCGAAAGGCTGGCTACTCTACGCCTGTGCTCTAGGCTTTGGAGACCAACTCGAGTTAGATCAGGGTCACCAATCAGCCTCTTTGCACGTCTCTCCACTGAATCCAGAGTGGCCAGGTGACACTTGGCAGCACCAGCCCAAATGTGGCTGCAGTACTCCACACACGAACGGACCTGTGCTTTGTATAACATTAGAAGCTGCCCAGGTGTGAAGTACTGCCGGACCTTACGTACGGACGTATGTTCTAGAATGAAATATTTTAAGCAGAGATTATCGTTTTTTAGCAGAGGTTGTACTTTTTTCAACCACGAAACGTCGTAAAACCTCCGCTTGGGCTCAAACCTACGACCTCGTTAGTAAGGTCATCATCAGCCTGATAGCTGCCTATTGCAGGACATAGTTGTCAGGGAATAAGTACTTTTTCAAATCAGATAAACCAAGAGATTGTAATTTTAACTACGTAATGAGTCATCGTGTAACCGACCCTTTACGAGCATAATGAATCAAGGGACCAACTAATTCTCTTATTTAACGTTCCTCGTAAGTACTAAACTCACTATCTACCCTCCCAAGTGGGTAGTGACTATGAAAACTAATAATGATACCGTAGTTTCTAAGGATTTTGTCGTCATTTAGCTTTAGCTCGCATAATTATTATGGTGTTGTAAGTACCTAATAGAATATGAGTGTGGAGTTGTAATCGGATTACGCAGTTAAATTAAAGGGTGGTAGAGCTTGTTCACTGTTGTTTTATGTATCTGGTATGTCTTTTCTATCTATACTAATAAATAAAGCTTAAGAGTTTGTTTGAATGCGCTAATCTCAGGAACTACTGTTGCGATTTGAAAAATATTTATGCTCTGGATAGCCCATTAACCCAGGAAGGCTTTAAGCTATATAACATCACGGTACGACTAATAGGAGCGGATAATATCAAAAATATGAAATCTATGTTGTATATTATGATCTTGTGATGATAGAATGTTTTTATAGATATCGACTCTTTTGGGGTTATAATAAAATGTTCAAATAACTAACTCGACGTGAACGATGTTTAGAGTAAAAAGATATCTAGTTTTCTTTATTTATTTAAGAGAGGGTAGAATAGCTAATGTAAATCACACTATAAATGCCTAAAGTAACAAGCATAAGTATGTATACATTTAGCTCTGTTGAAAAGCGATTTGTGACTGTACACCTATTTTTTTATATATACAACGTGTAACATAAAGGGTATATACATAACAAAGGCATGGCATCTTTACATGATATAACACGATATTGGAAGGGTTTTTTAATCCTATCTCTTTATGTTAGGAAGTTATGAGGAAAAACACCGCCTGTGATAGGCTACTATCATACTAGTCGCACAGAGATATTGAAGACATTTATCGGATTTTGGCAAGTAACATGACGGGTAACGAGTAGTTATTAACGTATGTAGTGTGCTGCCACGTTTGTTATGATTTGATTTTAAGAAACACACGAAACCGAAAATTTGGTTCCAATTTTTTGAGTATTTTATTTTGAGTTGAAACCCTTCCGATATCGTTTCATATCATCTAAAGATGCCATGCCCTTGGTATGTATATACCCTACCCTTTTTGTTACACGTTGTATATTATTAACCAGCGCTTGACCGCAATCCTGCCTGATGGTAAGCAGTGACGCAGAATAACTACCCCGCCGGCGCATGCCCATCGTACGGCGCAGCATCGAAGAAATCATCCTCCTCCAGAGCCACCAGAAGCAGATGACACCTATTTTATATTTATTATTTATAAACCAGCGCTTGACCGCAATCCCGCCTGATGGTAAGCAGCGATGCGCTCGTTGATGGTAAAGCGCACTAGATTATTAAGAGCCTATTCACTCTAGCCTTGAAGACACTCAAATTGTAATCTGACGGAAACACCGCCGCTGGAAAATTGTTCCAGTCACTCGATGTACGCGGTATAAAGAAGGAGGCGAAACGCTTCGTCCGGATCGTAGTGGTGTTAACAACGCAAGGGTGGAAACCAGCCGTACGACGGGTCGTCCGATGGTGGAACGGAGATGGGGAAATTAAATCATGCAATTCCCTCGCACACTCCCCAAAATGCATCTTATAGAACACCGAAAGGCTGGCTACTCTACGCCTGTGCTCTAGGCTTTGGAGACCATCTCGTCACCAATCAGCCTCTTCGCACGCCTCTCCATTGAATCCAAAGTGGCCAGATGTCACTTAGCAGCACCAGCCCAAATGTGGCTGCAGTACTCCACACACGAACGGACCTGTGCTTTGTATAACATTAGAAGCTGTCCAGGTGTGAAGTACTGCCGGACCTTTGCTATCGCCAAGTTTCCTGGCAGCCACCTTGGCCTTGGACTCAATGAACCGCACAAAGTTAAGGTTCGAGGAAATCTCAACTCCCAAAAGCTGAAGGCGGTCGGAACACTCCAAGGACACATTTCGAAAAGTAGGAGCCAAGGTGAACGGGCTCCTTTTGGCGGTGAAAAGACACGCCTGTGTTTTGGCGGCATTGAATGCTACAAGATTGGAATTGCCCCATTCGGAGACTGCCTGCAGTGCAACACTCGTTCGCTCAACCATGGCCTCTCTTTCGGACCGGATTGATTCCCTACTAGCCTGAGCACCCGGCAGGTACCTCTCTACAACTGTGCTGTCATCTGCATACTCATAGATACCGGGCATCAGCAGATCGTTAATATGCAGCAGGAACAGAGTTGCAGAGAGAACAGACCCCTGAGGAACACTGGCATTAGTTGACATGGGCTCAGAAGAGCATCCGTCGACAACAACTCGGAGGGACCGTTCAGTCAGGAAGTCTTTTACCCAGCCAGTCAGGCTAGGGGAAATGCCGTACGCTGGAAGCTTACTCAAAAAGGCCAGCGTGCCAAACCCGGTCGAAGGCCTTCGAGACATCAAGGGAGACAGCAATCGCTTCCCCATTCTTCTCGAGGGCCTCGCCCCACAAGTTAGTGGCATACACTAGTAGGTCCCCAGTTGACCGATTGCGGCGAAACCCGTACTGTCGGTCACTGAGGAGATCGTTACCTTCCAGGTATGCCAAGAGACGCGAGTTCAATACACGCTCCATAATTTTGCAAAGTATGGAGGTAATCGAAATCGGCCGATAGTTGATTGTGAACCTAGCAATACTAAGATGGTTCTACCCGTTCATTCTACTCTGTATTGTACCATTATATCACGCAACCAGATCATGATTTCTACACTTTTATTCGAAGTTAACGTATGCCCTTATCGCCGAGGTAAAATACTATGGATTACGCTCTCAACGGCACACGGTGTAAGCCTCCGTATAGATTCTACTATACAAAAGGAAATCAAAAGTACTATCCGGTAATTGTCTTGTAAATCATTAACAAAAGTATTGTTTATTTACTTATTTTAACCACAATGTTAACCATTGGTGCCATTCAATAAACGATGGGACACTTAATAACGTGTCCTGCGTATTTTATCCTCTATATGTTACTGGAACTGATGATTTTGCTAAAAAAAAGTAGCCGTATTATGGCCCGCGTACATTTAGATAGCTAAGACACATACATAACATAACATAATCTGTCTATACTCCTGGAACACTGGATTCCTGTCGGTGAGAGGAAGTGGGCCGTAAGCTACTACACGGGCCCAGTGCGGGTTGGTAGATGTCATATATCTTCGACGTTTCACCTATACGATATGCCGATTTTCTCACGATGTCGTCCTTTAGCTTTTTGAGAGCAGTGGTGATGAATTAATTTACAGAAGGTAAATCACCTGATGGGGCTCGAACATAGACCAGTAATCCGCCACGCATTAGGCCACGCTGTTCTGTGCTAACGTCACGCTAAGAAGCATATTACTATCTTTTGCGGTAATAAAAGATCAATATGAAAATATCGGTTCAAATATATGCCTTTATCTTGTTTCTCGTATTTTATTTTACCATCGACGATGAGTGATGAGATATGCCCGTGGGAAAACAAATTAGATTGTAAGGTTTTTTTTTTGCGCGGAATCCTTTTGCTATATATACTCACATTACTTTTAAGAGGTACCGTAGTTGTTTTGTTTCTTTGGAAATTTGTAAGAAGAGGTATTATTTTTATATTAGAAACTGACATGATACATCAATAACAGGGTTGTGAACTATTCCAGATCTCAAAATAGACACCAAAGCAGCCATTTGTCACGACAACATATGTAGGTATATTTGTTAAAAAAAAAATACTAGACTCCTTTTTTCCCTCTTGTTGATATTTCTTTTATTCTATCCTGGAAAAGGGGAAATGTTCGGGAAAATACAAAATAATGCGAATTAAAAATCATCATATTATTTTATCTATCTCATTAGCTACTGGACTACACCGAAAAGTTTTTTTTTTAATCATTTTGAACTAGTGCTTGACTGCAATCCCGCCTGATGGTAAGCAGTGATGCAATCGTTGATGGTAAAGCGCACTAGTTTATCAAGCCTATTCACTTAAAAAACTTAGGAATAGGAAGGATGACGACAGTTGAGCGAGGTGATGCAATGTTAAACCCAAGACCAACACGACCAAACGATGCTGCGCTAGAGGGAGATTGATCTGAAGACTCTCCACGATCAAACTCCCGACGCAACAACATTTACCGCATCGTACCCGCCACACATCGCAACACAACTGCTCAGACCCGTACTCCTCGGTACGGCTTCACCAGACATCATGCCGGAACAAGACGAATCGCTTGGCGGCAAGACTTTGTCTGGTGGGTGGTAACTTCTGCCGGCAGCCGATGTTATGGTCTACCACCGAGAAGAGCTACGCAAGAATGTTCACAAATGATCTTATGTTTATAAGTTATATTTCGCCTCTACAAACATTAAAACATGTGTTTATTTAAGTACCTAATTTGAGTTAACTTGAATTGACTTAAATTTACCTACATCGGTTTAATAGTAAGTATACAACGTGTAACAAAAAGGGTATATACATACCAAGGGCATGGCATCTTTACATGATATCAAACGATATCGGAAGAGTTTCAACTCAAAATAAAATACTCAAAAAATTGGTACCAAATATTCGGTTTCGTGTGTTTCTTAATATCAAATCATAACAAACGTGGCAGCACACTACATACGTTAATAACTACTCGTTACCCGCCACGTTACTTGCCAAAATCCGATAAATGTCTTCAATATCTCTGTGCGACTAGTATGATAGTAGCCTATCACAGGCGGTGTTTTTCCTCATAACTTCCTAACATAAAGAGATAGGATTAAAAAATCCTTCCAATATCGTTTCATATCATGTAAAGATGCCATGCCTTTGTTATGTATATACCCTTTATGTTACACGTCGTATATAATATGTAAAGAAAACCCTGTCCGATCCGTGAAGGTATTGTTAGGTAGCGATAACTGATTCTACTAATGCTTACAAAGCCGTGCTAAACTTAAAAAAAATCTCCCTAAAAAAATAAATATTATTTCGCAAAAAGAGGTAACTTAAAACATGTGCAGTATGCCATACAGGCGCGGGCGAAGAGGGGCAGGGCACGCGGCACGCGGCGGCATCGCTATTCGCTCAGAATTATACCGTCAAAAATAATGTTGTCACTTTTTTAAAAATTTCCTAATTTTGGGGAAGTTGGAATTAATTCGCGGGAAAAAGAGGTTGTTTCAAAATTCACTAGTATTGTTACTATGATGATTATGTAAAATTTCATATTTTATTTGGTCATGTGTTTACCTAATCTTTTTTATCCTTAAGGGTCGAACAGGGTTTTCTTAACATGTTGTACAAGTATAGACATACTAGCTTTCCGCCCGCGGCTTCGCCCGCGTGGAGTACGGTTATATCGCGCTTTTTAGATTTCCCTCGGGAATATCAAATTTTTCCGGTATAAAAGGTAGCCTATGTTCTTTCTCAGGGTCTAAAGATTGTCTGTGCCAAATTTCATCAAATTCAGTTGAGAGGTTTAAGCGGGAAAGCGTAACAGACAGACAGACTTACAGACAGACAGACAGACCGACAGACAGACAGACAGAGTTACTTTCGCATTTATAATATTAGTATGGATAACATCGTAGCTCTCGTTAGAAGGTTGGATCAGGGGTATCAATTAAAAGGCCGTACTCCTCGATACGGAGAAGAAGAAGACACTTCTTACAGATTTATAAATATAATTTATATGTAAATACAATGAAATAAAGAAAATAAATGTACAGTAAGTAGTTTACGTACGTATAGTAAGAAAATGTACGATTTATAATATTTAAATAATATAGTAAGACAACATAGTAACATGCAAAAGTTGTATATTATACACGGCCGGCTAAGTAGAGTCGGCAGTGATAGGGCAGACGGTATAAATGGTACAGACCAGAGTACAGCAAGCTACTACAATCTATCAAATTTATTTATTACATTTTAAACTTTATATCCAAAGCATTAAGGCTTACAGTTGAGTGGGAATATTTGACATTTTTGGGGCAGCTACACCTGCTGTCGTCCATAGATGCGAACATGAGGTAAATAATGTAATAGGTATATTTTGTCTACTTTTACCTCATCATCATCATCCCAGCGTTAATCCCAGTCGCATCCGAAGCCTTTTCAGCTTTGGATTCTGGGGTCCGCTTTACCAGTCCAACTGCTGATATGGCTAAATTTCGACATTTTCCGTGAAGCGACTGCCGTCTGACCTCCACAACCCGAAGGCGACATCGAAGCATTGCAGTTAGACAAACTTCTACATAATCTACTCTTACCTATTGCAGATAATAGTGATAACATTGTAAACTGGAATTTGAAACAACGTACTTTACAACACTAAATACCTATACGGTCTACCACAATATGAGGTCATTAGAAGCCATGTTAGGAACTAAGTGGTAAGTTTTTTAGTTAGTAAGTGGCGGTCAGTGGTGTCGACACGACCCATTGTTTTCCCGTTAATGATGCGATGTTCGTAAGCAGTAGAAATAGGCTTACTAGAAGAGTCTAAGTGTAAATTACATACCTACAGTCAAAAGCCACATCTTAAAAAGCGGTTAGTTAAATGTATAGAGGCACGAAATCTTGCGTTTGAGAAGTCTATCCATGAATTAATTTTCCATGTTTTTCGATGAATGTTTTGATTTTTTTTTCTGTTAAAAAATCGTTTGACATTTGTATTACACAGCTACCGTTTGAGAAAACGTACAAAAAGGTTAAAAAGGCGATCCTATTTCTTTGCTTCCGCTATTTGTCTGTCTGTCTATTTGTCTTTAATAATAATAATAATAATAAGGACACGGACACGGCTCGCATCGTCAGGAAGTTCCTCTCTCTGGAGCCCTGACCGCCGGTAGCTTGGACCCTGTTCCCGATACCGGTGGGCTACTATTTTTTATATTTTTAAATGTTTTTTATGTATTCTTTATGTAGAAATATTTAAAAATGTAATTTATATGTATATACAATGAAATAAAGGAATAATAATAATAATATATTTATTTGCATAAAACACGGTATACAAAGATGGTAAAAATACAATTTAGACCAAGACATGTTTTGCCAATTTAATATAAGCATGCAAATTTTTCAAGGTGTACTAGACATTAACATTTTTTGTCGAGGAAATCCTTAACACTATAAAAACTATTAACAGACAGCCATTCATACAATTTCTTTTTAAATAATTTGGTATTCACATTTTTGAGATCGTTTGGTAACTTATTATATAAATGTACACACATTGCAAGGCAACTTTTATTATATTTAGTTAGCCTTGGAATCTCACTTAGTACGAGCCTGTTGGGGTCTCGTCGATTTCGGACACAAATGTCATTTGCTTTGACAAATAAATTTTGATGCTGCCTGACAAACATACATATCTCATAAATATAAAGAGACGGCAGCGGTAGCAAACCAAGTCTTTTAAATACTGGTCGACATGAGTCATCCGGTTGAAGGCCACATATTGCCCTTATGCATTTTTTTTGAGCGACAAAGCTCTATTTACATCAGTACTATTACCCCATATCACCAGACCATAGCGCAGTAACGATTCAACATACGCGTGATATGAAATAATAGCAGTTTTTATATTCGTGACATTTTTTACTTGTTTCAACGCATAAACGAATTAGGCTATAAATGATAGACCGTGATAAGCAGTTGAAATTATCACAGATGATTTATTTTCTTTTTTTTTTCTCTCTTATCTTTTCTTTTTTTTTAAACTTTGTCCCACACTATGAATTTCTCCTGTATCGTGGGTGCGTTTACAAACACTTAGACTCACATACACAAACTTTCAGACCCGGAACAACTACGTGTAGGTCATATAAATATTTATTCCGTGCGGGAATCGAACCCGCGACACGCAGCGCATCAGTCAATAGCTTAACCACTGCGCTAACTGTGCAGTCGCTCTGTATTCTCTTACCGCTATAACTGAAAACTGTTATATGGTACATAACCTTTCAAGCGCGAGTTCAACTCGCCCATGGCCGCTTTTCTAATACCTACAAAAAAGTGCTTTTCTAAACTAAGCCATAGTTTTGATGAAACGAAAAAGGTAAAGGCCCGCTTGCACTAAAATTGGGTTGTATCTAAAAAAATAATTTAATGTCCATCAGATAGATTTATAAAAAATATTGAACATGTTTTTTTTTATTTTTTCTTTCATCCAAATATTTTACGAAGATATATTGATTTGAAATGTCGCATGACGTCACGCCGTGGTGCAAAATATATCACGACGTGACGTAATTAGCCCCCACTCTGTAACTTTAATACGCTATATCTCCGTAGTTTTTGGTAATTTCGACAAAATAAAAAATATGTGTCTCAATTTTTTTATTATCTATAAGACGGACTAATTATTTTTTTGATTTTCATACCTTGGATACATCCCTATTACTAAAGGCATTAAGGGTTAAATGATCACTATATGTCAAACAACAGAAGACATCAGTTTTATATCTATCTATAATATAATAAATTGAATTGGTATCAGCAGTGCCGAGTATCTGGAACTAAACATTTTTTTTTTTAATTATTATTATAAACTAGTGCTGGACCGCAATCCCGCCAGATGTAGTTGATGGTAAAGCGCGCTAGTGTATTAAAAGCCAATTCGCTAAAAAAAACTGAGTGAATAGGAAGGATACGGCAGTTGAGCGATGTGTTGCAATGTTAAACCCAGACGGAGATTGATCTGAAGACCCTCACGACCAAACTCCCGACACAACAACATTTTGCGCATCGTACCCAGCACACATCGCAACACAACTGCTGAGACCCATACTCCGTACGGCTTCACCAGATATCACGCCGGAACACGACGAATGCTTGGCGGCAAGACTTTGTCTGGTGGGTGGTAACTTCTGCCGGCAGCCGATGTCATGGCCTACCACCGACAGTTTTCTTTAAATTTTATATTATCATTAAAGCCATTTTCAAGACACAGGTCAACACTAACCGTAGTACTGAACTGTATCTAATAACAAATCAATGGCCACCGGGCTAAAATCAGAGTGCCATAAGTGAAGGTACAGAGAATGATACTTTAAATATGTTTAGCGCTAAACACATTTTATATTTCTATTCGGTTAAAAGGGGGCCTTAGTAAAGTGAAGTCACTTCCAAACACTTTAATTCTAGTGGTCCTTTTGTCCGAGGGTAGTGTTTCTGAATAAATTCAGTGGCTTAAGCCCCGAGCAAGGCTTAGTATCCAATTTATTATAAATTCATATGCTTATGGACCGGCCTTCGCAGTCTATGTTGACTAGAACGTAATGACTCGGCTTACTGTGCATATGAAAAAAATATTATTCAAACTTTCATCAAGATGCCGTAGGAAATTGTTTTTTTTTTCAGAAAAGACTTGGGGAGGCCTTTGTCGAGAGTTGGTACAATACAGAATATAGGAAAGGTTTACACTAGTACTGTCACAATTTTTTTTTTCATCATCATCAACCTTTTTATCGTCCCACTGTTGGGCACAGGTCTCCTCTCATACAGTGAAGGATTGAGCGTAATCACTACGCTTGCTCAATGCGGGTTGACGATTTCAGACTTAAAGTCCAGGTTTCCTCTAGTTGTTTTTGTTCAACTTGTAATCAGTCATTAGTGTCCAAGAAATAATAAAAACACTTAGATATACTTAGTACACTCATACTTGAGAGGCTGGTGTTTTATTTATTAGCCTTTAATGTTCCACTACTAAGCAAAGAGCCTTATTAATCTAAGCGATAAAAAAAGCGATGGAATTGCATGATTTAATTCCCCCATCTCCGTTCCACCAGCGGACGACCCGTCGTACGGCTGGTTTCCACCCTTACGTTGTTAACACCACTACGATCCGGACGAAGCGTTTCGCCTCCTCCTTTATACCGCGTACATCGAGGGACTGGAATAGTTTGCCAGCGGCGGTGTTTCCGTCGGACTACAATTTGAGTGTCTTCAAGGCTAGAGTGAATAGGCTCTTAATAAACTAGTGCGCTTTACCATCAACGATTGCGTCACTGCTTACCATCAGGCAGGATTGCGGTTAAGCGCTAGTTTATAATATATATAAAAATAAGCCTTCTTAATCTTCTTCCATCTTTCTCTTTTCAGAGCTGCTAAGGACCAGTCTTTATCAAAGTGTTCAGCTTATCTTGCCATCTCCAACTGGACCTGCCACGATGTAGTCAGTTGGCCGTAAGTTTGGCAAGTATGACATGTGGCAGATGTCTAAAGCAGAATTAAATAGACAGCTATGCGGACATTTATTTATTGATACAATATGAGCTAGCTCGTCATTCATTTTTACTTGTTCATAATATTTTTAAATTGGCATCTTTGTGTCACCTTGTCCTAGTTATCACTAAAATGTTATTAAAATACAACCAAAAGAAACAGTATTATGAAGAAATAAATAATTATATGAGCAATTTCCACACAAGTAGATATTTTGCAAATACAGATCTATGTCATTCTATAAACTACTAGCTTTCCGCCCGCGGCATCGCCCGCGTGGAGTTTGGTTATATCGCGCATTTTAGATTTCCCTGTGGAATATTAAATTCTTCCTGGATAAAAAGTACCCTATTATTTAATCAGGACTTCTAACTTTACGTCTGCAAAATTTCAAAGCAATAGGTTCAGCAGTTACGGCGTGAAAGCGGAACAAACATACAAACTCACTTTCTGATTTATAATATTAGTAAGGATAATCAACATCATCATCTCAGCGTTAATCCCAGTCGTATCCGAAGCTTTTCAGCTTTGCAGTCTGGGGTTCACTTTACCAATCTAACTGCTGATTTTGGCTAAACTTCGATATTTTCCGTGAAGCAACTGCCGTCTGACCTCCACAACCCGAAGGCGATATCTAAGCATTGCAGTTAGACCAATTGTTAGACTTATGAGAGCTCCAACAAACCGTAACGACTGCCACTAGATGTTCGTATGGCAACCGGGACCAACGGCTTAACATGCTTTCCGAGGCACGACCAGACCAGTGCAAATATTCATATTCATGCATACAAATATTTGCACTGTGCGGTAATCGAACACGCGCCTCCTTGCGCAACGGCCGCGTTCGCTACCGCCACGCCACGGAGGCTGTCAATATTAGTAAGGATAATCACGTGAGTAAATAAGTTACTAGCACCAAACGAGGTGTAACCGTATTCCTAAACAACGAAGCTCAGGCGTTATTGGTTACGAGAAACTGTAACTAGGTTATACTTACCCAAGTCTGGCCTAACTTAGCTTTATCTACTGTTTATGGTTTAAATTTGAGACTATAATCATAACGATATTCCAAATCGTCGCAGTCTTTTGAATGTAAATTGTAATTTTATAGGGAGTTTTTATGTAAGTGAGGCCCATTTTACTGAGAGTAGCTGTCGCTGCGTATTTACTCTTGCTACAGGATAACAAAATGTCACCCTTATATTCCTTGGCGGGGTAGGTAAGAAGGAAGGCACTAACAAAATCTCAGAACGTTGTGTAAAACCTTTACCATTTCAGTTTTTCCTTTTATATCAAACATTACGCTTCGGATCCTTTAAATTAGTGTTTTTATGTTATGTTTATTTCATTAATGGTTCATTATTTTTTTAGAATAAACAAATTTTGTTCCTACCTTAAGTAACTTTTTTTTTTTTAATGAACAGACGGCTCTGCTGCTGGGGAGTTTCCTCAGCCACTTCTTCTTCCTAGCGAAAGCACTAGGAAGTATCGATGGGTGGGACTGTCTTGTGTAAAATTGACGTTCAAAAAGTGCTGATTCTCAGCCTAATTTGAATAAAAGACTTTTGATTTTGATTAACATTGCCAAAAACATGCCGTTATAACAAATATGGTATTAAGGAACCCTGTTATAAATTACCCGACCCAAGGATCAAACCCACGACCCTACTCTCAGATCAGTAGATCAACGGAGCATGCATAGCTCAACCATAATTCCGGTTCAAAGTGAAGTACCGACCCCCCAAAATGGCGACAGCTCAAAGGTAACTTATTAAGCTTTAGAGCATAAGTACGAGAAGCTTAAATGTGCTTGCGTAGGTCACAAAGTTGGCAAACAGAGGACCGGCTCTGATAAACTTTTTATGTCGTTGCAGGAAGATTCTTGTTTTTGCTGCTGGTTACGCTTTATCTACTTAGGAATTTTATTTTGAAGGTTTTGCTTAAAATTTCAGTTTACAAAGTAATATAAATGTTGTAAGGTTTTGAGTTTTTGTGTTTTTAATATAGTATGAAAAACACTATAATATTTATAAATAAATAAATTTTAATGTTTTATCCTTTTTTACTCCGTTAGTTTTTTTAGGAGGTCTTCGCAGACTAGTCGGATAGGAGTCGTTGACCTCATCTAGTTCAAAAAAATATAATTGAATTGAAAAAGTGTTTATACAACCTACTTACAACATTTCTGTTTTTAGAATAAAATACCTATAATATCTATATCTTTCTAAGTATATCTTGGACACCAATGGCTGATTACAAGGTGAAGGAAAACATCTTGGGGAAACCAGCCCCCTAATCGGCGAACACATTTTTGTCAAATGATTGCGACTAGTTGGGATTGTTTGGACCGAACGGACCAATGGGCGGTCCGAACGATACCAACTGATCCCAAATAGTCGCAATCATTTGACAAAAATGTGTTCGCCGATTAGGGGGCTGGACTTGTCAAGTCTGAAATCGCCAACCCGCATTGAGAAAGCGTGGTGATGACGTTTAATCCTTCTCTGTATGAGAGGAGACCTGTGCCCAGTAGTGGGATGAAAAAAGGTTTGATGATGAATATCTATATTCTAAAGTACAGAAATATTTACTACACGCCCTTCATAGATTATATGTGAATTTATTTTTCATACCTAAACTTAATCACATTTTAGTTTGCAACAAATATTTTCGTGACTGCACTTTCTTAATTACCTTTTTGGCTAACTACTCCTGCAGCACCAGAGTTGGCCTGTTGACAAAAAATACTAACTGCAATATAATAACTTGCTAAATGCTTGAAACTTTTAAAACTGAAGTATCTGCACATGTATTCTTGTTCTAGTTAGATAAATGGCCGCGCTTACTTATCAGTGAACTCGTTTTTGTAAACTTGTACTAATGGGCTAAAATAAGTTTAATAATGTTGTTTCCCGGACCACGATTTTAATCATGGACTTGAAATTTATGTTGTAACCATTTTATGACGAGCATTTTCCTAATACCTATAAAACTGTTATCATCATCAGCAACCTTGTATAGTCCCACTGCTGGGCACAGGTCTCCTCTCATACAGAGAAGGATTGAGCGTAATCACCACGCTTGCTAAATGCGGATTGGCGATTTCAGACTTATAAAGTCCAGGTTTCCTCAAGATGTTTTCCTTCACCTTCAGTCATTGGTGTCCAAGATATACTTAGAAAGTACATATAACTTTAGAAAAGTTACATTGGTACTTGCCTGACCTGGAATCGAACTCGCACACTCATACTTGAGAGGCTGGTGTCTTAACCACTAGGCCACCTCGACTTAAAAAAAAATATAAAATTGTGAATGTAATTAATATTCAGTTATTTAGATAGTCCAAGAGATTTTCGCTACTCGAAATATTCTTCAATACCACTTAGGTCCAATCACGGTTTTTAGGAAAATAAATTTTACTTTAGATTTTCACGAAATAGAAATACTTAGGTACAATCACGGTCTTTAGGAAAATAAATTTTATCTAAAATTTTTACGAAATAAAAATACTTACGCAAAGGAGGCTTAAAATCTAGAACGGTTCAAAATCAAATAATGGGTCCCGACTGTTTATATACATAGACTTAATCTTAATATAGACTTTAAAAAAGACTAAACCTAAGTTACTATAGACTTAATTTTTATTTCATAGTAGATAGTTGTTCTTAATAGTTCCAGATTACAGTAATTGTTCTTGTCTTTTCAGTTTTATTTCAATTAGGTACTGTTTTGGTTTCAAATTCCCTCAATATTGTAAAATAGGCGCACGTTAGGTTTATTGAAATTGAAATACGGAGAGAAACCGCAAGCAAGCACTCCCAAATAATGAAGAGGTTGGACTTACAGGGGGGCTTCAGTCAATGTACTTCTGGTGTGCTGGAATGGTTGGAGGCCTTCATCAGATGTTCACTTAGCGCAATAGACTTGCGGATAAGCTCACAGGCCGGTGGCGGTTTTGGACTTCAGTTGCTTGATGTTGTTCACCAACCAGGGTTACGGAGCGAGAGCCATAGTATACTGACAGGTGAATGGAAAACTTCTTGCGTTTTATTCGTTCCCCATTCCTTAATGCTGATTTGATGTTCCGCCAGGCAATGAGGTTGAAGGGAAAAAATGCAGGAATATTTGAATATGCTTGCTTATTGATGTATTTAATTGTCATGTGCATTAACAGGTAGATTAATTATTTTTTTACGCAATCGGATTTAACATTTTTTTTTGTCATTATTTATTTTATTTAACATATTCTCCGTCAAATTCTAAGATAATAAGCATGTATCAAAAGACCCATTTTTGTCAACCCGCAACCATTGCCACACCAACACAAAACCAATCCCCTTTTATCCCCCATAAATCCAATGCAATCCATAGCCATACAATTTGCAAAGACGTAAGGACCATTAAACAAATCTTGCGACCATTAGCGGTTTGAACGGCTGTAAAGTACCGCTGTGTCTACAATAATTGTTGTGGGTTGCTGTGGTGTCATTTCGACCACAAAGCGATTTGTACTAATTTGAATCGAGTGTCGTTAACGTTACAATGTTGGTGGTAGTTTTGTTTCTGGAACCATTTGATGGGTAAGTTGCAAAGTGGTTTTTGCGGTGTGGCTTGCGCTTCCCATTTATAGTTTTGCGCATCTGCATGCTTGATTAGTTTGACAAGTAACAGAATAAGATTGAAATGAAGTTTCAGTACAAAAGTTTAGCATTTCCGAAATGTGTACCGCGTACCATCCAAAATATTCATTAGTTACGTTTGTTAGTTAATATTAGGGGTTAAAGCATGGAATTGCCGTTTTGTTGCAATAGGTTCTTTGAATTGACATAGAATCTTCATAGTTTCAGCTTGTCGAATGAAACTTTTTGAGTTTACGGGAAGTATCCTATAGGTTTTGATTCCTTTGCGAGTGTCGATAATTTGTTGAAAATATCGACATATCGGCTGTATCTTTTGATTGGCTTGGCTTAGAAGTTTGATATTTTCACAGCTTAAAGGGACAATAGACCTAGGTATTTGGTATAAATTTCAATTAGATGACTTTATTCGTTCGTGAGAAATAAGGTAGTAAGTTCCATTTTATTAAAATATGTTATTATATTATATAACTAAAAAAATGTGATTTTCGCAATTTTTCCTACATTTGCATTATATGACAATCCTTCATGCCAAAATTTCAAGATTCTGAGTTTACGGGAAGTATCCTGTAGGTTTTGATTCCTTTGCGAGTGTCGAAAATTTGTTGAAAATATCGACATATCGGCTGTATCTTTTAATTGGCTTGGCTTAGAAGTTTGATATTTTCACAGCTTACAGGGACAATAGACCCGAGTATTTTATGTGAATTTCAGCTTGATTCGTCCACGCGTTCTTGAGATAAAGGGTCTTGACAGACAGACAGACGGACAGACGGACAGACGGACAACAAAGTGATCCTATAAGGGTTCCATTTTTCCTTTTGAGGTACGGAACCCTAAAAATCGTGAAACATTTGAATATCGACTTTCAATTGGTTTTGATGTTCAACTTAGATAAGAAAGATGGATAGATAATGCGAAAATTCGAGTGATTTGTGACGAGTGAAAGCAACGCGGCAGAAACAGCCCGCAATATCAATGCTGCGTTTGAAGAGGAGTCTACTAATAAACGCTCCGTGCGATTTTGGTTTAAACACTTTCGTGATGGAAACTTCGAAAACCACCCACACAGGTGAATAACGATGAATTAAGAGAGATGGTGGAACCCGAGCCTAGTCAAACTACCCAGGAATTAGTGGCATGATTTAACGTTACCTTACCCACAATATTGTGGTATAGTTTCATTTGCGTCAAATCAATAAAATTTAAAATGGGTGCGTCATGATTTGACTGATCTGCAGAAAGAAACGCGTGTTGAAACTTATGTTGCCCTGTTGAATTGGTACAGAAATGAAGCAATTGGATCGAATTGTGACATGTGATGAAAATTTGATTCTTTATGATAACCGTAAAAGAAACATGCAGTGGCTGACTTCAGGTCAAATCCTGGGGTATTTTTCTTTTGTGGCGTTAGCGAAACAACAGTGTCCTAAGGCAAAACTTAAAAATAAAAAGGTCATGGTGACTGTTTGGTCGTCTCAGCGTGGTGTTATTCACTATAGTTTTCTCGAACCTGGTCAAGCAATAACGGCAAATGTCGTTTGTGCGGAACTCCTAACAATATTGACAAAACTAGCAGTAGAACAGCCCCGACTTATGAATTGATCGTCACCATTATTGCTCCATGACAAAGCGAGATCTCATACAGCACGAGAAACCATTTTGACCCTCCAGGAATTGCGGTTTGATACCAGTCGTTATCCTCTGTATTCGTCAGACCTAGCTCCAATGGAATTTTGTTTTTTTTTTTTTGGGATTTGGACAATTATCTATGTAACAAGAAGTTTTCTTCCCAGGAAACAATACAAAATGCTTTCACGTAGTTTGTGCAGTCTAGGTCCTTGAGTTCTATCGCAAAGACGTAAATGACCTTCCTATTAGATGGCAGCAATTTATAGATAATAATGGTAACTATTTTGATTAAATAAATTAGTTAAAAATTATATAACAAACAATTTAGATTTTCAGTACAAATCGCTAAATTCATTCTTTAACCCCTATTATTTTGTGTTTTAAACGTGTAAAGAATAAAACCCTGTTATCTTTTGTCTGCTTTAATTAATCACATCACATCAATTTTACTCTTTCATCGGTGAAACTAGAGTACAGATATAGTAAAAGATTAGTATTATTAGAAGTTATTAGTATTATTTTTAGAAGGTATTAGTATTATTAGTAGAAGATTGTCTCAGGACAATCAGTATCATCATTTCATCCGAAAGATATACACTGTTGGATACAGGCATCCCCCAAGCATCGATACTGAATCTGGAACTTGAAACTGGTTTTGTGTATCTGCCGTCTTGGAATCATACATGTAATCCTCCATGTTTTTTTTACTTTAATCCTGCATTTTTATATCGAAATTAAACTAGGTTATATTTGGCTTTTATAAACCAATATAACATACTACATACATTGTAGTATGTCATATTGGTATATAAAAGGATTACTCCTTTATGTACATAGAGTATATATAGACTGTAACTTTAACTACTTAAAAGAATGACTGTCGCTATAACTTATCATCACAATACTAAGAAAAAACGCCAAGTTTCTCATATAAGGAGTAAACTAAACGTATAAATCAACAATTCAAAGGAAACCATAATGAGGCAAAAAGTTCCCGTTACAATAGAAAGCCGAACAACCGATGAAATATTGTGACGAATTCCTAATCAGTAGGGGAGCTAGCATTTTATGATTGCTTTACGAGACTTTTTAGGATTAAATATGAGTTAAAAACACCTCGGCTGGGCAGCGTACGGGAAGCTACGCTACATCTTCTCATTCTCCAAGATACCACAGTGTCTCAAGACCAAAATCTTTGACCAGTGTATGTTGCCAGTGATGAATTACGGAACTGGAACGTGGTTGCTCACAATAGGCCTCAAACGAAGGCTCAGAGTCACACAAAGAACGATGGAAAGAGCTATGCTCGGAGTTTCTCTGCGTGATCGAATCAGAAATGAGATCCGCAGAAGAACCAAAGTCACCGACATAGCTTTTCGAGTCACTAAAATTAAGTGGCAGTGGGCGGAGCACATTGCTTATAGTAGTAGTGAGTGAGTAGCGGTCACGTACTGGAAGACCCAGAGTAGGGAGGCCCCCTACAAGGTGGACTGATGACCTGGCCGCTCAACAACATACATATAACACGCATGGTATGAAATTTAAAATAATTACCTATCTTAAATAAACCAATTACAGGCACTTTTGAATCGTCAAGAGGCGATCAGTCACAAAAGTAAAGCATTCCAAAACGGACGAATTAACATAAAATTATCCATACTAATATTATAAATGCGAAAGTATCTCTGTCTGTCTGTCTGTCCGGCTTTCACGTCAAAACTACTGAACCGATTGTAATGAAATTTGGTACACAGATAGTCTAGAGCCTGAGAAAGGACATAGGCTATAAAACATCCCGCTATGACCAATAGGAGCAGAGCAGGAACAAAAAATGTTGCGGAAACGGGAGCAAACGCGGATGTACTACATATTGCTCCCATTATTTTAACAGGCGCTTATTTTATATCAATTGAGCTCATTCAGCTAGAAGGTTACGCGGGTGAAACCGCGGGGCAGAGCTAGTTATAATATATATGATTGCATCATTCATGTTGAGTTTACCCACGTGAGAACGATATACGTACGATGTTACGTGCACTTTAAAAGCCAACTTCATAGAAAGTTATTGAACTATCAACATGAAAGCCGGGGTAAATCTGTAAAATACATACCACTAATAGTGTTTTACGCAATTACCTCGCTGGCTACAAATAGCATCTATTTATTTTATAGGATTATTTTGGTGGCTTTGTTAACCTGTTGTGAAAAGTCTTCAACGAATGAAAACGGTTTTTAGTTAAATTATTCGCAGCCAACTAAGTATAGTGGTCGTATATCACATAACATAGTATTAAATATGTTTTTTTTTTGGGTTCCGTACCTCAAAAGGAAAAAACGGAACCCTTATAGGATCACTTTGTTGTCCGTCTGTCTGTCTGTCTGTCAAGACCCTTTATCTTAAGAACGCGTGGACGTATCAAGCTGAAATTCACATGAAATACTCGGGTCTATTGTCCCTTTAAGCTGTAAAAATATCAAACTTCTAAGCTAAGTCAATCAAAACATACAGCCGATTATGTCGATATTTTCAACAAATTTTTGACACTCGCAAAGGAATCAAAACCTACAGGATACTTCCCGTAAACTTAGAATCTTGAAAATTGGCATGAAGCATTGTCATATAATGCAAATATAGGAAAAATTGCGAAAATCCCATTTTTTTAGTTATATAATATAATAAACATATTTTAATAAAATGGAACTTACTACCTTATTACTCACGAACGAAAAAAGTTATCTAATTGAAATTTATACTAAATACCTAGGTCTATTGTCCCTTTAAGCTGTGAAAATATAAAACTTCTAAGACAAGCCAATCAAAAGATACAGCCGATATCTCGATATTTTCAACAAATTACCGACACTCGCAAAGGAATCAAAACCTATAGGATACTTCCCGTAAACTCAGAATCTTGAAATTTGGCATGAAGGATTGTCATATAATGCAAATATAGGAAAAATTGCGAAAATTAATTTTTTTTTAGTTATGTAATATAATAAACATATTTTAATAAAATGAAACTTACTACCTTATTTCTCACGAACTAATAAAGGTATCAAATTGAAATTTATAACAAATACCTAGGTCTATTGTCCCTTTAAGCAGTAAAAAAATCAAACTTCTAAGTTAAAGCGATCAAAAGATACAGCAGTTTATACCGACACCTTAGACGAATTTCCGTCACATGCTAGGGAATCAAAACCTACAAGGTACTTCCCGTGAACTCAGAATCTTGAAATTCGGCACGAAGCAACGTTATATTATAGTCATCATCATTATCACAGCGTTAATCCCAGTCGCATCCGAAGCCTTTTCAGCTTTGGAGTCTGGGGTCCGCTTTACCAGTCCAACTGCTGATATGGCTAAACTTTGACATTTTCCGTGAAGCGACTGCCGTCTGACCTCCACAATCCGAAGGCGACATCGAAGCATTGCAGTTAGACCAATTGTTGGATTTTTGAGGGCTCCAACAACCCGTAACGACTGCCATTAGATGTTCGTATGGCAACCGGGACCAACGGCTTAACGTGCTTTCCGAGGCACGACCAGACCAGTGCAAATATTCATATTCGTGCATACAAATACTTGCATTGTGCGGGGATCGAACCCGCGCCACCTTGCGCAGCGGCCGCGTCCGCTACCGCTACACCTCGGAGGCTGTCAACGTTATATTATAGTACAGACAGATAAAGGAAAAATTGTGAAATGATAAATTTGAAGTTACATAAAATATTAAAATATTATTTTTGCTTACATGACATAAAATATTTTTTTTAATAATTATAAACTTACTACCTACCCTTTTCACATGAACGCGTAGAGATATTAAAGTTCAAATTCATATCAAACACTTCTTAAATCTAATTGCCTCTAAACTGTGAAAAATTCTAAATCAATGCTAGTATTATAAATGCGAAAATAACTCTGTCTGTCTGTTACGCTTTCCCGCCTAAACCTCTCAACCGATTTTGATGAAGTTTGGTACAGACAATCTTTAGACCCTGAGAAAGAACATAGGCTACCTTTTATCCCGGAAAAATTTGATGTTCCCGAGGGGAATTTAAACAGCGCGATATAACCGAACTCCACGCGGGCGAAGCCGCTGGCGGAAAGCTTCAGCGTCATAAATTGTAAACCGCTACGTTTATACGGCGGAACCCTCGGTGTGCGAGTCCGACTCGCATTTGGCCGGTTTTTTTTGTTTTTCGTACTGGCCGTTATATTCATTTAACCTCTAAAATTGTGTGTGGCGCATTGTGCTATTTTATTTTGTGTGCACTACATAACTGATATATCTATGTATATATTTGTCCAAAGTACATAATGCCGAATGTATTTGATGCATTTCTGTTTTTGCAACTAAGTTACATAATGAAAGGTAAGTAAAGAAATCTCATTCATTCAAACCAAAAAAGAAGTTTTGGCAAAATATATTGGCACGCAAAATACGATTTAAACCTTGGGTACATCGATCCTAATTTAATATGGTTTTCTCCGCGAGTATGAAAGTAGATATTTCAGAACCAACATAATTATGGATCGCTGGTAGAGAAACAACATTGAACTCCCGATCACCTTAGGCGCGGGTAAAGACCAGGCCCGGGTCGACGGCGCTTTTTGCCCCACGTGCTCCTCAAAGAAATGTCACCAAATCGTGATGGGGTCCACGGAGACCGATGCCTGCCAGGGCTGCGGGATGTTTGAAAGAGATACCGAGGCCCTGGTGCACAGGCAAGTGAAGGGGGAGAGGTCATTTGATGATTTCCAAACCAGAAAAAAAAAGGGCACGGGTGGGTGTTAGTCAGTAAAAACCTGACACGCCCTTCCGCTCCGCACAGAGCGGGAGCGGTCATTTGATGATTTTCCATCTGCAAAAAAGGACCAACACATGGATACGTTCGACTCAAGCCGATAAGTCCTAACAATTCCGTAACGCTTGGTGGCCACACACCCTCAATATCGACACACCAAAGTATGGAACTGGGTCGACGGTATGCACACGTGTATCAATATGTAAGATGTTCTACCAATCTATTCGAATTTGCTCGTGTTTGTGATAACTACATTTGTATGGCATTAGGTTCAGAACGTGGTTGCCGGTCGGAAAATGTCGAAGTTTAGCCATATCAGCAGTTAGACTGGTAAAAGCGGACCCCAGACTCCAAAGCTGAAAAAGCTTCGGATGCGACTGGGATAAACGCTGAGATGATGAGGTTCTGAACGTGGTTGATCGTGGTTAAAAGTAGGTACTTGGTAGGATAGGTATTATATAAAAATTGTCTTAATAAATATTTTTTTTTTTTTTCGTAAATACATTTTTAATTCTCTTAAAAAAAAATACGGTAGAATAGGTGAATGTAGTAGAACTTTTCTTTTATTTTTCACCAGCTGCGCCCCGCAGTTTTACACACATAACTCGCATTTTGATCCAATGAGAACTTCGGAATAAAAAGTATCCTATGTGTTTTTCGTGGTTATTAACTATTTGTGTGTTAAATTTCATCCAAATCCATCCATCTATACTTACTCACAAACCTTCGTATTTATAATATTAGTACGATAATACAGAGAAATTGGTCTCACAATAAATCCATACTAATATTATAAATTCGAAAGTATCTCTGTCTGTCTGTCTATCTGTCTGTCTGTCTGTCTGTTACGCTTTCCCGCTTAAACCTCTCAACCGATTTTGATGAAATTTGGCACAGACAATCTTTAGACCCTGAGAAAGAACATAGGCTACCTTTTATCCCGGAAAAATTTGATGTTCCCGAGGGAAATCTAAAATGCGCGATATAACCGAAATTTACGTGGGCGAAGCCGCGGGCGGGAAGCTAGTACTACATATTTGTAGTAAACTTTTCATACTAGAACAATAAAAAAAGAAAAAAAGTTGATTGAAAAATATCGAAATTAAAATCATACGCACTAAATACTTTTCGCCGAATTTTTCAATGAATTCGTACCGCGGTCCTATATTCGGAAATATTTTCGTATACTGTTTTTGGTCCACTTACATACAGTATAGAATGTCATCAAATTACACCAAATTTGTGCTGATTTCTTGGCAGAAAGTAATCCGAGAACTGTCCCTTATGACGTTGTGCAGGTGTGTGTCTACTAAGGGTTCTCATTAATAAAATTGTGTAAGGTAACTAGTAGTTGCTAAACTGTAGCGGTAGCGGGTAGTGGTAGCGGGCTTAAAAAAGTACCAACCCATATCCTCCCTTGGGTGTCGTAAGAGGCGACTAAGGGAACTCTCACTAGGGAAGCGGGCAGCAGCGCTTCTCCTGTGGAATAACAAGTTACTGCGATCCCCAACCCACCTTCCAAGCGTAGAGATTATGGCAAACACGAAAATCGATTGAAAGCTTTGGAGAGGCCTTTGTCCAACAGTGGACCTCTATAGGCTGAGAAAAAAACGACGAAGATAAAGTAAGAAATAACACCAATTTTTTTGTTATACAATCAAATTATGTAGACACATAATTTGATTGTATAACAAAAACATTGGTGTAGATAGACATCTAGAATGCGTGCCGCTTCAAGAATTTTATTTCTTTATTTTTGCTCAAAATGCGACCCGTTGAATTTTAAAGCGCATTCCAGTTGCAATGGAATTCTTTAGGGAGCGACCGGAATTCTAGCTTTAGCAGTGGAATGGACATTATAAGTAGGCAAAATCTATAGTGTAATGTTGAGAATTTAAGGCGTAGCGTGGGTCGAAACGGGGATAGAAAAGCACGAGGGGGCTCTTGTCCCTGGAATTTTAAATTAATTTTACGAATGTTTTTATCTAAAATTGATTAGTGACCTACTATTTTTGTGTTGCTGATTTGTATCAAGGAACAAAAACTGCACAAAATGATATAGGAGAGAATCGATGCATGGGTGATAAGAAATTAAATCTAACAAAAGGTTTTCAATTGAATTAATTATTTCTAAAAATTCAACTATCATCACAGGCTTAGATACCTAATACGATAGTGTAGTTATCCTTATTAATATTATAAATGGGAAAGTGGGTTTGTTTGTTTGTTTCGCTTTCACGTCGTAACTACTGAACCGATTGCTTTGAAATTTTGCAGACGTAAAGATAGAAGTCCGGATTAAATAATAGGGTACTTTTTATACCGGAAATATTTCATGTTCCCAAGGGTTAACCTAAAAAGCGCGATATAACCAAACTCCACGCGGGCGAAGCCGCGGGCGGAAAGCTAGTATTTTATATAAAAATAAAACCAGCTGAGCGTCTCAGGCATTCGTTGTTTAGGAAACTGGTAAAAACTATTTCAATTTAAGTTGTAGTCATAATAATACCAAGATGTAAAAACTAAACTACATATTTATATGGATACTAAATGGGTCATTTATTTCATTATTTTTCTCCTAATATTGCTATGGCCTAGTAGTTTGAGATATTTATGTGATTTTCCTTTTTAGGGTTCCGTAGCCAAATGGCAAAAAATGGAACCCTTATAGATTCATCATGTCTGTCTGTCCGTCTGTCCGTCCATATGTCACGGCCATTTTTTTCCGAAACTATAAGAGCTAGACTGCTGAAACTTGGTAGGTGCAAAAATAAAAAAAAATATGAAGATTATATATGGTCTTTAAAAAGACTATGACCTCTGTAACGTTAATGTGGGATAATGTCGCTATATTATTGATGATAAAATACAACATTCACTTAAACAGTTGAGAGCAGAACTGTGATTTATCATGACTATGATCAAACTTGAAGTGCAGGAGTATCTCCAAGTTCTGTATTCAATTTCCGTGTAAAGCCGTATTCGGCTACATTACGGTATAACTTTGTTACTCTACCAGGTTCGAACCGCTACCGTAAACTGACTAGTTTTACTGCTGCTGTACCAAGTTTCAAATATAAGTAAATTCTATTTTAATATTTGTCCAAGTTTTTCAAATTTTATGCTGGTGAAAAAGTGCTTTGAAATACAGTTATAAAGTTTTTCTCTTGCGGTTTTTATAAAAATATCTGCAAAGTTAACTGCAAATATTTTGTGGATATGAGTAAAAATTGCTAAAACTGAAAAGTTTCCTATCTATATACTTATATGACGGGGAAGACCGTCAAGAAAGCGGGGCCAAAGGTTCCAGATAGTTGAGTTGTCTTCTCATCCGCATGAGCATCCATCGTGGGCGATATTTCGAGAAAACGTTGAACAATAACTATGTGTGATGTTTGATTCTTATTATTTTAACTGTACAGACACTTAGATCACTTTAAAATTAAGGGATTACAATGATAATTTAGAACAAAATATAATTAAAACAGATAAATAAATAAATAAGAGCCACTGGGTTTGGGCATGACCAACACACACTCGATCGAAGCTTGAGCAAAGACTGCCCGCGCTAACGGTCGATCGATATGTCAAACGCAACTCCAGTCGGTGTTACAATTTGCTCCATGGTGTTTCCCGCTTTTAATAAAGAAATCATAATTTATCCGAATACCGATCGTTTAATCGACTTCAAAAAATAGTAGAGTAATTTACGATACTGACACAAAAACAGATCACAAAATTCAAAATTAACCAGTCACGCGCCATTATATATATATGTGTGTATATATATATACATACTAGCTTTCCGCCCGCGGCTTCGCCCGCGTGAAGTTCGGTTATATCGCGCTTTTTAGATTTCCCTCGGGAACATCAAACTTTTCCGGGATAAAAGGTAGCCTATGTTCTTTCTCAGGGTCTAAAGATTGTCTGTGCTAAATTTCATCAAAATCGGTTGAGAGGTTTAAGCGGGAAAGCGTAACAGACAGACAGACAGACAGACAGACAGAGTTACTTTCGCATTTATAATATTAGTATGTATTTCTTGCTTTAACCGAATGCATCAACGGGTGAGACTTTTTTTTTTTAAAGATGTACGGTGTATGATACCAGGGTAGCACAAAGTGTAGGAGAAGTCGAAACAATGAAGCTCATTCATCATTATTAATCTAATATTACATGGATGAAGTTTTATTTTGCCTACTTTGAGGAGGTGCAAGGTACCAGGGTAGCACAAAAATGTAGGAAAAGCCGAAACAATGAAGTTCATTCATTAATGATAAACGCACAGTATATTGTAATCGTTTGATATATCAATTGGGATCATAGGGATTCTCCGTAACATACAAACTTCTCATTTTGATATACCAGTTGAAATCGTAGATTCAATTAAATTTCGCAATAAGTTTTTCACTGTCAATCTGGTGCCATTACACAGTTTTGGTGGATTAAAAATAATACAAAGAAATTGGCATTGAATTTTATATATATAGAAGATGAGATTAGATTATTATTATTGATCCACCGTTCATTGAATTCATTTGTGAAAACGTGATAAATGAAGAACCGCTCGGCGGATTTTATTCAAACTTCACACAAACCATCTACTAATTAGTCACAACAAAGCCTAAAAATTTGGTTTGGATAGGTGAGTCCGTTCCTGAGTTATAAAATTACAAAGAAAGTGGCAGCTGACCCGGCGAACTTTGTTCTGCCTTGAAGGCAATATCACATGATCCAATTTTTTACTTTTTAAATTAGGGTAACACAAAAGTGTAGGAGAAGTCGAAACAATGAAGCGCATCATTTTGGTTGAGCATAATCACCACGCTTGCTCAATGCGGGTTGGCGATTTCAGACGTAAATTCCACGTTTCCTGAAGTTTTCCTTCACCTTGCATAAATGCATCTAGCTCTGAGAAGAAACGCCGAAACAAACTCAGAGGTCATTGATGGGACATTATGATATTACTGGCCAAAAGGAAAATAAAATAAAAGTTTTATCAATAAAGTTCCGCCTTAAAGGCAATATGGCATGGTCTTATTTACTACTTTAAATTAGGATAATCTATATATATTAAAGAAAGTCGAGTTAATTACACTATTTATAACTCAAGAACGCCTGAACCCATTTGGCTGAAAATTGGTAGGGAGGTAACTAAGAACTGGGAGAAGGACATAGGATATCCTTTTTACCCCGTTCCCGTCGTTCCTGTGTGAATGAATGAACTTCATTGTTTCGACTTCTCCTACACTTTTGTGCGACCCTGGTACCTTGCAACTCCTCAAAGTAGGCAAAATAAAACTTCATCCATGTAATATTAGATAGATAGATAATAAAAAAATAGAATTAGCTTCATTGTTTCGACTTCTACACTTTTGTGCGACCCTGGTACCTTGCAACTCCTCAAAGTAGGCAAAATGAAACTTTATTCATGTAATATTGGATTAATAATGATGATGAATGAGGCTTCATTGTTTCGACTTCTCCTACACTTTTCTGCGACCCTGGTACCTTGCAACTCCGAGCTTCATTGTTTCGACTTCTCCTAAACTTTTGTGCTACCCTGGTTAACAGATTAACAACTGAAGTTAGCTAAAATTGAGTTTCTCGAAGCCGACCACTATTTATGTACCTACTATATGTATTTTGAGACTATGCAATTTTGTCGCGTTCGCGATTCACTTTCACTTTTGTTGAGTTTCAGAACGCGATATTAGATCCTCTAACGCGCACGCGAATTTGAACTTTATGAAGCGGTAATAAATTACAAATTGACTCTCCATTTTATTTAGAAAACGTTTGTATGGGAAATAGAAAAATGCTGTTTTGAGGATTTTCCCGGCAGTTATTCAAATTTTTCTCACCTTTTAAACCTTCCCTAGACCTCCACGAATAATTCAAGACCAAGATAAGATAAATCCATTCAGCCGTTCTCGAGTTTTAGCGAGACTAACGAACAGCAATTCATTTTTATCTATATAGATAACGGCGCGTGACGCAATCCCGCCTGTTGGTAAGCAGTGATGCAATCGTTGATGGTAAAGCGCACTAGTTTATTAAGCCTATTCACTTAAAAAACTAAGGAATAGGAAGAATGACGGCAGTTGAGAGTGGTGATACAATGTTAAACCCAAGACCAACACGACCAAACAATGCTGCGCTAGAGGGAGATTGATCTGGAGACTCTCCATGACCAAACTCCCGACACAACAACATTTGGCGCATCGTACCCGCCACACATCGCAACACAACTGCTCAGACCCGTTCTCCGTACGGCTTGGTAATGTTATGGCCTACCACCGAGAAATATGTGTATATATTTGCCCACGACATGGTTTTCGTGGAATAATATAAATTGTATTTGATATTATTTGTTAGCTCCATAGTTTCAGCCAAGAACCGTACATGCAAAGAGATGTTAATGCGCCTACAGATTTGGCAATTCTTGAATTTGGATCAAAGTCAATGAACATTTAAAGTAAATTTATTGCTGACGTCGTGACGTTGCCTACCGGTTAAAACACCATCCTCTCAAGTATGAATGCACGGGTTTGATTCTAAGTCAGGCATGTATCAATGTGACCGCTAAATTTATATGTACTTTCTAAGTATGGCTTGAACATTAATGACTGATGAAGGAAAACATCTTGAGGAAACCTGGACTTTAGGCTGAAATCGTCAAGCCGCATTGAGCAAGCGTGGTGATTACGCTCAATCCTTCTCAGTATGAGAGGAGACCTGTGCCCAGCAGTGGGACGATAAAAAGGTTGATGACGATGATTGCTGAATGACATCAAGTGAATGTTCATTGGAATACCATAAAAATAAAATTACAAATAAAAGGAAAACGCAAAAAAGAAACCCAAAGTTACGCTTATAGAACATTTCCTTTCGCACCCAAAAAACGACCATCAAACCATTTACGGTCCACCAAACACACCGTGCACTTAAGAACTGCATACAAATGAGAAGTTTCCCTTGCCCATTGGGTGTTCTTGAATAATATTTTTTTAATTACTGTGCAGGGTACGGTGTATTAGAGGCAAAGCGAGAGGCTGAGGTGGAAATACACCGGCCATTAAAAAATAGTTAAGTTCTTGAAGAATAAATGAATGGGTTCCGTGTCAGATGTACACTGTAGGGGTATTTGTAATTTGTATGTTTTTTAACGTTGTTAGATTTGTTCAACACGTTAAAAGAGTAGGGTCCTGAACATTTTAATCACACAAGATCCTCCTGCATCACGCAAGCAGAGCTTACATGTGTACAACGTCCTGATATCAAACGTCGGACATTTGCCGACATGACCCCTGTCTGGTCAGAGGTCCTTTTCTATGGAGGGTGATTGAGCTTTCCATCCTTTATTTTCATGCCTCTGTGACATATGAAGTGGCCGCCTGTTTGATTTCCAAGCGGAAACATATTTGAATGGTAGATGTTCCGGCACCCTAATTAAACTACAACAATTACTATCAGTTGTAATCATTTCGAGCAAATTGCCAATCCATTGTTTCTTATGTTCGAAAATGTTGTTGTGTTCAAAAACATAAATAACGCAATGAATGTCGTTGAACTGTCAAAATGAAACCCATTGCTACTGATAGTGTGTTACGTAATTACCCTGCTGGTCTGGCTGTTTGTATAATCATCATCATTATCATCTCAGCCACATGAAGTCCAGTGCTGGACATACGCCTCCCCCAAGGATTTCAAAAAGAACGTTTGGATGCGGCCTGCATCCAGCGCTTCCCTGCGATTTTGGTTAGATCATCCGACCACCGACTAGGTAGTCAGTGGGCGTTTGACGCTGCGCTTGCCGGTACGTGGTCACCATTCAAGAGCCTTTCTGCCCCATCGACCATCGGCTCTACGAGCTATGTGCCCCGCCCACTGCCACTTCAAAGAACTAATCCACTGGGCTATGTCGGCGACTTTAGTTCTTCTACGGATCTCCTCATTCCTAACTCGATCACATAGAGAAACACCTAGCATAGCTCTCTGTGCGACCTTGAGCTTTCTTATGAGGCACATAGTGAGGAACCACGTTTCTGATCCATATGTCATCATCGGTAACACATTGGTTTAAGACTTTTGTCTTTAGGCACTGATGTATTTTGGACGAAAAGACACTACGGAGCTTTCCAAACGCTGGCCAGCCGAGTTAGTCACCTCGTCCTTGAAGCCGTTTGTATAATATGTAAGATTAAATGTTTGTAAACCATCCAGGAGTAATTCCTAGCCTGAAGCAAAATTTGAAAGGGCACAAAAAGACAAGTTACTTTTTACTTGTGACCATTTTCTTCTTCCGAATCATTATAAATTGAAGTCACTTTTCGTGGCTGTTTGTGTAACTCGTTGCTATTTTATACTTCTCTAAAGAATTTAATGCGGTTCTCAACACCATTTAGAAATGTACATATAACAAAGATGAATCTTGATGTGTAAAGCCGTATAAACTGGGCAAGTTGCTAGTTAAATGATAGAGCAAAACAAGTTGCTTTTAAGTACTCGTAACGTTTAATTCAGAAGTAAGTATTATACCGCAAGCTTCAAAGTATTTCAAAGTAATACGGTTTTACAGTGCAACATTGTTAAAGAAAAACCGATTATGTATTATTTATGTGTTATGTATTATAAAACGTGAAAGTTAAAGTGCTGTGCTTATGATGTCATCCAACTTATAAGAACTAGGCCAAGTGGGTTGCTACATTATGATCTTGTGGTTGCAAAAGTCACTTGTATTAATTTATGCGCTTTAGTAATTTTTAAACGAAAAGGCGTATGCAGAAAGAGGGTATGCAGGGAGGTTAGCTTAGGTTACAAATATGTACAATATTTTATGAAATTTGACAATGAATTTTCTGCGATTCCAAATCATGCGTAGATTTATCTGACTACGCTAAACTTAAAATTATACCAACTTAAAGTTATACCAATTTGCCGTGTTTTAACCATTTCATAAAAATGTCAAAGAATGATGATTTTGGTCTAACTATCCCGACAATTTGAGTTAGTATTTACATATTTTAACAATTAATTTTCCTGGTTTTATAATTAGTTAATTGACAGTAAAATTATTATTAATGTGAAAATTTTTAAATTATTTTAATAAAATTAAGCATTAAATATCAACCCTCAGTACGGAACCCAAATCAGCATTTAAAAAAAAAACCGTTTACACAGCAATGATTCCTATATTTAGTAAACACACGGAATAATATAACAAAAACATTGGAAATTCGTCTTTATCCCCTGAGCTTAAGGTTGAGGTAAAGATCAAACACCATGTATAGTCAAAGAAATTAAAAAGTTAACAGGAAAGATTTTTCAAGAGAGGTTCTAATGAATGCCCCCTTTATGTAGTTCTCCCGTAACGTGTATATTTTACTCTTTAATGGGCGGTTTCCAAGAATGGTTTGCATTTCTTTTTGATGACGTTTGAAGTTCTCGCTTTGATTCATGCTTCCTGTATGTAGATATTTTTTATTTCAACTTTCATAGAATTCAATTTAAAATAAAAAGTAAAGCGTGAAAGTATTTTATAATGGAACTGTATGAAACAGTTTTTTTTATTTTACAGAAGACCCGGATTTTCAGTTTTAACACTATTATAATGGATAACTATTTAAATTGCTGGAGACTTTTATTTAAAAATAATGTAATATAAACTTACTGCAGTTTATATTTCTTCTTCTTCTTCAGCCTATAGAGGTCCATTGCTGGAGAAAGGTCTCCCCCAAGGCTTTCCACGATGACCGGTCTTATGCTGCCCACATCTATCGTGTTCCCGCGATCTTCACCAGGTCATCAGTACACCTTGTTGGGGGCCTCCCTACGTTACGTCTACCGGTACGTGGCCGCCACTCCAGAACCTTACTGCCCCATTTTAATCAACTCTTTTTTTTAAATTATGTACTAGCACTTACTTTCTTCTGTATCGTGGGTACGTTTACAATCATATAAATTCTTATACACAAACAGCTAGACCAATTATTTAAAGGCTTTGTATAGCTTTTACAATATGTAAATAGCGGCAAATGCTTAAATGTAATGTCCTTTGTCTTGTAATATTAGTTAAGTACCTACTTTATATACTTACCTAATATTGTATTGTATATGTATAATAAAGGATGTTCTATCTGAAGAGATAGCGGGGCTGCTGGGGAGTTAGATGCGCCACATCTTCTGCCCAGCAAAAGCACTAAGAACGGGTGAAGGGCTAGCGTTTTGGTTTTGCTATCGTTTTAACTTGGACATTCGAAACGTAATGATTCTCAGCCTATTTTGAATCATTGACTTTCAATTTGATTGGACTAATTCCTCTGTTTCGAGGCTTCACTCGTACTTTTTCCGGAACTTATCCCAAACATGCTAAAAAGTAGCCTATTCAGTTCCCTAGGATGGCGTCTGACTCATTCATTGAGTTGTTTAGAATTGCTAAGGTATATTTATATTTATTCAAACGATTTAGCGTTTGAATAAATTTGAAAGAAACATCTGTCAAGAAGTCATAGGACTTCGTTTTTAATTTAAGTATTTTTCTTTGTAATTAATGAGAATAAATATTAATTATAAAATTATCTGTCTCATTTACTCATAAAATCTTTACTCCGGTTCAGTAAATATTCCGTCGTTATCGTGCCTGGAAAGCACGTTAAGCCGTTGGTCCCGGTTGCCATACGAGCATCTAATGGCAGTCTTTGCGGGTTATTGGAGCCCTCAAAAGTCCAACAATTGGTCTAACTACAATGCTTCGATATTGCCTTCGAGTGTGGAGGTTAGACGGCAGTCGCGGAGAAAATATCAAAGTTTAGCCATAATCAGCACTTAGACTGGTAAAGCGGACCCCAGACTCCAAAGCTGAAAAAGCTTCGGTTGCGACTGGGATTAACGCTGGGATGATGATGAGTAAATATTCCGTCGACCATAAGTAAGTAGGAACCAGTATTTATTATGTGTGTTAAGTATTTTTATTTTATTAATGATCTTAAAAAAACCGTTTCTTAGTTGTACCACCTTAGATGGTTGTCTTAAAATATTTCTTGTATAAAAAGATATGTGTATGTATATGGTATCTTTTCGCGTGGGGGCATATAATTAAAAAAAAAAATGTGTAATATAAAAAATATACATGTTATATTTCTTTTTTAATATACTGAGAATTATCACTATCCAAAATGTTCTATAAAAAGAAAGAATGTCTTAAGGGTACCGAGTGTTATCAGAAGAGCTATCTTATCTAAAAATATAATAAGAAACATAGTAATACAGAAAAAAATATGTATTAAGAAATACGCAATCCCACTTTATATTAATAAAATAAACGTTCGCTTAGACAAAGTGGTTTTAACCCTCAAATGCCAATCAGCTCGACCTATATTTTTATATTTAGTACGGTAGAAGGAACATAAAAACTTTACTCCTAAAAACAGCCACTAAACCCGCTACAGGTCTAAAGATCGACCTCAAACGAGAGAACTAAATAAAAATAATGATCCAAAAAGACCCAACTTAGGCAAACACATAAATTGTTGCGCTAGTTGAATCCTTTGGTACGAGAGAACCAATAAACTTTTGCTTCAGGCTAAAACACACCTTATCACGAACACAGTAAACTTCTGTTTCCATTGACACTTTAGTTGTAACGTCTTCAGTTTGATATGTGTTTCCGCCAACTTTATTTTGCAGTTGTTGAAGACTTTATTAGTTTCAACATAGAATTCAGTTTTGATTGCTTGAAGCTCGTTGCCGTGAGGACATGTTAACGCCTTTGGAAGTGACGAGGTAATTTATTAAGGGTTTGTGACCAGTTTTTTCTCTCTCCTTCACCATTTGTTCTAAAGTTTTGTTGTTATTAGTGATTTTTTAAGGGAAAACTAGCTTTTTTATAGTGATATATGATGAAAAGTTCTGAAATAAAAAAAAAATGTTAATCAGAAGTAGAATCAAAAGTTCAGACTCGATTACTTATACACAGCTATAACATTACTGAAAAATTGGTAAATTATACTCTGGAACTACCAGTCCGACTTACAGAAGCATTAATATAAGATATTTATTAATAATATTCAATAATAGCATTTTTAAGGTTATTCAATAAATTCATTTTCGCTCATTTTGACCGTTATATATCTATGTATAATTCATCATCATCATCATCAGCCTCTACTCATCCACTGCTGGACATAGGCCTCCTTCATGGCACGCCAACAAGCTCGATCCTGAGCAGCTCTCCGCCAGCCAGTATAATTTATTAAACCTAATCCCCCTTATTCATAAACGCTGCTTAAAGTTAACTAGTGATTAGTGATTGTTTAACCATGCATTTTAGACCTTTTAACGTCACTTGACTTTAATCATCCTTTATGAATAAACACCACACAGTTTAAGAGGTTTATTCATAAACGATGATCAAAGTTAAGTGACGTGTAAGCGTCTAAAATGTATGGTTAATGAATCGCTAATCACTAGTTAACTTTAAGCAGCGTTTATGAATAAGGGGGTTTATACATATATCCCTTTTTTTTTTTTTTATACGAGTGAAATGCGTTACTTCACCGTACCCGCCAGCTAGGCGACAGGCGTGGACTCATGCGCCCGGCCGGAGCCGGGAATACCCACTAAAAACACTCGGTTCCTGAGCCCTGCGCTGAGAGTGACCTGGGCTCGGCCCGAAGATCTGACTCCGGGCCACTCTCAGGGCGTACCGGCCTAATTTAGGCCGGTTTCCGCGCCTAGGGAGGATTACCCGGGAACGGATAATCCCCAGACGTGGTGACCAGTGCAATGCGCGTGCGGGAGCTACCCACACACGCTGGTCACACTCGGGGGCTAAAGGAGACGGCGGTTCGTCCCCCGCCTTCTTCGCCCCGCCCGTCTACGCCGGATGGGAGCGGCAAGAGCACTCTCTTCCCGCTCCCTCTCCGCTGCCTCCTTCTGCAAGAGGACGGTCTCGCAGAAGGAGGCGGCAGCCTCCCATGCACTCTCTCTTTCAACCATGGCTCGCACCATGGTTGCCAGGGAGAGGCTTCCGCCTCCGAGCGCCGCAACGAGATCGCGGCGCTCGCTTCGCCAGGCCGGGCACTCCACCAAGGTGTGCTCGGCCGTGTCGTCGAGAGAGTCACAGTGGTGACACCGCGGCGACTCCTCCCGACGGGCGACACGGTGCAGGTTGTGACCGAAGCACCCATGTCCGGTCAGTACCTGCACCAAGCGGTAGGTGAGGCTGCCATGCCGGCGCCCAACCCATCCCTCCAACACCGGACGAATCGCTCTAATCGTCCGGTGGCCGGCAGCTGGTGTGCGGAGTGCCTCCCTCCAATACATATATCCCTGCATTAATAAACATAATCACAAAAATGTAGCCATTATCAAGGAATAATATTTATGCTTAGTAATACAACCCATGAGTGAGTCCTATGGACATACCATAAAGCTACCAGTTACTGGGTACGTCCTTCCAATGAAAGACGTACCCAATAACTGGTAACTTACTTAAATGGTAGCTTCAACTCAATAATTGAATGTGCCCTGGAGGCATGTATGCCATGCTCGCTGTAATGTCTCTATGATGGTGGCGCATATGTTGATAATTTTTCTCCCTTCAAAATGGTTGAGCTGAATGGTAATAATCCATGGGTTGTTTTAACCTAAGTTTATAATTAGAATTTTGTTTCTTTTTCTTTTCAACATTACTAACGATAGAGGTCACTAATATTTTATACAATTTTAAAGAGCGTCTGTGGATTTTCGTGTCCCTTCTTCTCCAAGTACCTACATGGCTTTAGAATGGGTTTTGTGCAATTTTTTTTTACATACATAGTACTCTACAGTAGGTATTGTCAAATAATAATATATCAATAAATTTGTTTTTCTGACGGCCTTTTTTAAATTTCCCCTAAATAATATAAATATTGATCACGAATATATTATTAACAAAATTAATTCACCTGTCGGCATTGAAAAAAAAAACACGCAACTACGAACATATAAATCTAGAATGCCGAAGTAAATTAAAAACCTGACAGGTCGTAAGTACAGGGCACGGTGGACGAGGGATAAAATATAGCATTTAGTATACGTACCAACAGGCCATGGCATAGTGCCAATACGGTACTTTTTGTGTTCAGTGACCGTGTCTTATAGATTTATAATTTAATCGAGTGATACTTGCTTTTGTGGATAAAGTTATTGGCACAGCTTTTAAATTAAAATTAAGTTTTAGGTTGGAAGCGCAGATTTGGCTAATAATGGATAAAATTTGGTATCTTTATGATGTTACTAGCTTTCCGCCCGCGGCTTCGCCCGCGTGGATTTCGGTTATATCGCGCTTTTTAGATTTCCCTCGGGAACATCAAATTTTTCCGGGATAAAAGGTAGCCTATGTTCTTTTTCAGGGTCTAAAGATTGTCTGTGCCAAATTTCATCAAAATCGGTTGAGAGGTTTAAACGGGAAAGCGTAACAGACAGACAGACAGACAGACAGAGTTACTTTCGCATTTATAATATTAGTATGGATTATTTTTAGTGTTCTATACTCATTTATTTTATTTTATTGGGGAAAACAAACAATTGTACTTTATATGATAAATTTAAGTACACAGTACTTTAAACAAATGCACAATCCACTATGTTTTCACAGGTTATTTATGTTTCAAGGTACAAAGTTGGAAAGATAATACATCCATACAATAGTAAACTTAATCTAAGACATCGTAAAATGCTAATTGATCCCCTTATGATTCCGCCGCTGTCCAAGTGTCAGTACAAAATAAAAATTTTCAGTGTGTATTTCTATTACTTACAGCTAAAACAATAAATATTAAAAATAAAATAAAATCAAAAGAAATTAGTTTTTTATTCATTGTTAACAATATTGTACTGTGGTGTAGAATTCATCGTACGTGGAACCATCGAGTCCGAATAGCAATTGGCTGTTATTTTTAATGGAATTGCTTTCAAATTGTACACGTTTTTGTAGAGATGTCAGCAAAACGTACTTAACGGGTTTTGACTTTGTTGGTTTCATAACAATATGGCAATATCTTATTTAAACTAAGCAACCACAATTGGACAACCACACCTCAATTGTTCCACAAGGCGGACCGATGACCTGGTGAAGGTCGCGGGAAGCCGATCGATGCGGGCAGCACAAGACATTTTTTCGGATAAATAGAACAGTATAGGGACAAGTTCAAAAGACCATTTCTTTCATTAAGCCACTTACTATAACACTGCCTACTTTAATCTCCCGAAAAAAACCTTAAAACTCCAAGATTAACTACACCCCAACTTTATTACCGCACCGATAAATTAATAACTAAACTTTCCAAAAACGCTGCTGTTAAAAAATAACTTTTTACAAAAAGAACTGTTCCACGAGATAATCCGTAGACCGGCTACGCTCAACAAAAGTTGGTCCTAGGGTCCGAAACTATTTTTATCCCGACTTTAGACTTTAGTCTTTGTATCGTAATTTGGTATGCAACAGACGGTAGCAGTGCGAAAGGCTAATTGTAGCCAGCCGTGGTTGGCACGGATCCAAGTAATTCCTGGCAGGATTCGCTATGACAATATTAAGGACCAGCTTACATGGACCGAAAATCGTGGATATGTAACTCTTGCACTAAGTCGACAGTTGGTCTTTTTTGGTTGAAATATCAGATGGATTGTTGTGTGATATTTAGTCAGGATAATGAAATTGATCGTACACAAATCTATTCGTTAGGTTAGCACTGATTTGCATGATCTAGAATTGTTCTGTATTTGATGAAGCCCTTGTGAGTTCTATGATTAGATTCATGACTGTATTATGTAGCGAATCAATTTATGTGTCTTAAGTGCTGCTTACGGAACTGAAACGTGGTCGCTCAATGGGCCCCACATGAAGGCTCAGAGTCACACAGAGTGGCAATGGAAAGAGAGCTATGTTAGGAGTTTCTCTGCGTGATCAACCAGAAATGAGGAGATCCGCAGAAGAACCAAAGTCACTGACATAGCTCTGCGAGTCGCTAAACTTAAGTGGCAGTGGGCAGGCACATTGCTCGTAGAACCGATGGCCGATGGGGCAGCAAGGTTCTGGAGTGGCGGCCACGTACTGGAAGACGCAGCGTAGGGAGACCCCCAACAAGGTGGACCGATGACCTGGTGAAGGTCGCGGGAAGCCGATGGATGCGGGCAGCACAAGACCGGTCATCGTGGAAAGCCTTGGGGGAGGCCTTTGTACAGCAGTGGACATCTATAGGCTGAGGAAGAAGAAGGAAGAAGAAGTGCTGGTATATTTTCGTTCTTAAAATAAAACTATATATACAATATGTTAAGAAAACCCTGTCCGACCCGTAAGGATAATAAAGGTTACACACATGACCAAATAACATATTGTTACGGGCTAGGGGTACTTAAACGCCGGTTAAGGGTTACGAAGTTTATTGGCAACGAAGGTACAGTCGATTGTAGGCAATGACAAGTAGAACGTAGCTGATGTCGTACTGAAGTCTTCTCTTACGTCCACGAAGTCCGTGTTGTAAACACACAATAACGCTACAGATGTTTCTTCACGTAGTACTTACAGTTCTCGTTATAATTGTCGCAGTAGGTCTTCTTTAAGATTGCTTCTTAACTGTCGCTGTTTTCGTATCGCTAGTCGAGTGTAGACTGACTCTGTGCCGGCGTCGCGGCGCCTATATATAGCCCAGCTGATCGAACATTCCAGATTCCTCTAGACGTAATAATAATACTGCATAACTTCGAGGTCACCGGACAAGTAAGTACCTACGATAATTCCGGGAAACGGGTTTCTAGAAATTTCGATGTCGACACTTTGTTGACAAAACTGTTGAGACCTGTACCACTCGATAGGCCATCCTAAGTCTAGTAATGCGTTTTATTATTGTACCTAGAAAATGTCTAGATCTGGGGAAATAGGACTTAAAAGTGACACACTGCATGTCACGCGATATTGAACCTTATGCCATCGACATAAGGTCCATTCGTAACATTGCCCCTTCTTAGTCATGCTCGTCCCGAGCATGATTTGATCCATAATAGCGAGCTAGGCGGTCTACGTGTACGATCTTCAGCTTCCCTCTAGGTCCTTTCTTTATTCGGTAGGTGACATCGTTTATCCTGGTTACTATCGTGTACGGACCCTCCCATTTGGCTTGAAATTTCGGACTCTTTCCTTTTCTCCTTATGGGATTATGTAACCATACCAAAGTTCCCTCTTCAAATCCGGGTACGTTAGCTTTGCGGTCGTATCGGATCTTCATTTTCTCACTGGTTTTCAGACCATTCTCTCTCACTAGCTCATGTATTCCATCTAATTTACGCCGTAGGTCGGCCACATAGTCGACGGCTAGGATAGGAGTATCGGGAGGTGTTCCGGTTAGTGCATCTATGGGTAGTCTAATTTCTCGGCCGAAGTTGACTTTCGCCGGTGTGCAGTTTGTGCTAGCATGTGTTGCTGAGCGGTATGACATTAAAAAGAGTGGAATGTATTGGTCCCAATCCCTTTGGTGTTCTTCCACTACTTTGGCCAAATGATTCTCCAACGTCTGATTGAATCTTTCGACCATTCCATCTGACTGTGGGTGATATGGTGTTGTACGAGTCTTATGTATCCCGGGTAGTTGGCAAACCTCTTGAAATAGTGAAGACTCGAAGTTTCTACCCTGGTCAGAGTGTAACTCCAAGGGAACGCCAAACCGACAGAACACCTCGTGAACTAGCTTTTTGGCGACTGTATGAGCTTCTTGGTTAGGTACTGCAAAAGCTTCTGGCCATTTGCTGAAATAGTCTTGCATGACGATGATATACCTATTCCCTTCTTCAGTAACAGGGAATGGCCCAGCTATATCGACAGCAACTCTTTCCCACGGTGCACCAACATTATACACTTTCAGCCGACCTCTGGCCCTCGTTTGCGGTCCCTTTACTGAGGAGCAGGCTACACATTTTCTACACCAGTCCTCTACGTCTTCGCGGCAATGCACCCAATAGAATCTTTTTCTCACCTTTTCCAGGGTTTTCTTTACTCCAAGATGTCCTCCGCATACTCCGTCGTGCACCTGTCGTAGCACTGACGCGACTTTATCACCGGGAACAACTATCTGTAAGGTGACCTCCTGTCCACTGGGTGATTCCCATTTCCTCTTGAGAACTCCATTATCAATTATCAGGCTGTCCCACTGAGCCCAGTAACTTTTTACTGTTGGGCTAAGCGCTGATATTTCACTCCAAGCGGGCCTTTGGCCACGTTTCTTCCATTCGATTACTGTCTTCAAGTCACTATCTTCCTTTTGTGCGTCTTCCAATGATTGATTATCCCAGTCTTCGTCCAAAGCGTTCACCTGGATAATCCTTACGTTCTCTTTCTGTTTGTCACAATGTCGGCCCTTACTTCCTGAACTAACCTGGCGACGGCGGTCCTTTTTTCTTGCCTTTTTCTCGAGGCGCTTCTTCTTACGCGCCTCGTCCTCGACTTCCTTGTCCCGCTTTGCGTCTGCCTTAGTCCACGACCTTCCGCACGACCGCTCGCGCTCTTGTTCTCGCTTGCCGGAACGTTCGCGTTCCTGGTCTCGGTCTCGCTCGCGGTCCTTGACGCGTTCCCGCTCTCGTTCAGCGGGTCGCTCGCGGTGCCCGCTCCGATCGCTCCGCTCACGCCACTCGACTCGCTCGCATGGGCGCTCGGGCTGGACCTTCGCATCGCGCTTGCGCCACGCCATCACCGGGACCTCCTCACGTGACCAAGAAGTTCTTCTTCCCTTGGCCTTCCTGGGACAATCAATTCGAATGTGCCCCTTTTCGCCGCACTCATAGCAAGTTGGTCCACGTCGGGCTTTTATTTGTGCGGTCACTTCTCGAATACAGTCGTGTTGTGGGCCATCTTGACGTACTGCTTCCACCTCCAGAGCATGCGTCAAAGCTGCCTTCAGGGTCTGATGGTGACCCAGACGTACAGCAGCCCTGACTTCTGCATCTCGAATCCCATCAGTAAAGAATCGTAGAGTAGTAGCGCCAATCAATCCCGGTGTTGATGCATACGCCTTCCGAACCATACGTTCAATTTCCGTGGCCCATTGTTACAAACCCTCGCTGCTCTTCTGTGTGCGTTCGCGGAGTTGAGCCCTGTAGACATGTTCCAGGTGTTTCTCTCCATATCTAGACTCCAACGCTTCTAACAGACAGGCTAGGGTATTGCAATCGCCGGAAATATTTTCGAGGATTTGGACTGCCTCACCACGCAGAGCAAGCGTAAGGGCGGTTACGGCTTGATCGTCGTCCCAATTGTTGCCTTTTGCGACCTTTTCAAACTGTAGACGGAAGGCCACCCATGACGTTGTCCCGTCAAAATGAGGTACCTTGAAAGTCGGCAAAGCACTGGGTACCGGTACCACACCTTTAATAACTCCTTTTTGTACCTTCTCATGCAAAAATTCTACTTCCCTCCCAAACTCCATGATGACATTGTCTAATTTATCGAAACGCGCATCATATTTGTCAATGCGCGTGTCTTGCTGCTCCATACGGGCATCTTGTTGTGCTGTTTTTATTTTAAGTTCGTTGACCTCTTCTTTGGTTTTTTTCCATTTTTCATTTAATTCTAATACCAGTTGCTGAGATTTTTCTATTTTTGCTTGGGTTTCTGTCTGGGATTGTTTTATTTGAGCCTGGGTTGCTGCCTGGGATTGTTCTATACTCAGCTTTATTTGCGCCGTCAAGTGAGCCAGTAACGCCGAAAAATCGGGTCCGCTGGCTCCGGGAGTGGTGGTGGTAGTAGGCGCACTCACAGTCGGTGTTACGGCGGCCGCATCTACTCCGGGTGCAGGGACACCAACCGATTCTTCCTCTTGACGCGCCAAATCCATCGCTGCTTGTCGTCGCGTGCGAACGCTTTCGTCTTCCCTTGGCGTGACCGGCATGCCGCTTCTGACACCAGTTGTTACGGGCTAGGGGTACTTAAACGCCGGTTAAGGGTTACGAAGTTTATTGGCAACGAAGGTACAGTCGATTGTAGGCAATGACAAGTAGAACTTAGCTGATGTCGTACCGAAGTCTTCTCTTACGTCCACGAAGTCCGTGTTGTGAACACACAATAACGCTACAGATGTTTCTTCACGTAGTACTTACAGTTCTCGTTATAATTGTCGCAGTAGGTCTTCTTTAAGATTGCTTCTTAACTGTCGCTGTTTTCGTATCGCTAGTCGAGTGTAGACTGACTGTGCGCCGGCGTCGCGACGACATATATAGCCCAGCTGATCGAACATTCCAGAATCCTCTAGACGTAATAATAATACTGCATAACTTCGAGGTCACCGGCCAAGTAAGTACCTACGATAATTCCCGGAAACGGGTTTCTAGAAATTTCGATGTCGACACTTTGTTGACAAAACTGTTGAGACCTGTACCATTCGATAGGCCATCCTAAGTCTAGTAATGCGTTTTATTATTGCACCTAGAAAATGTCTAGATCTGGGGAAATAGGACTTAAAGGTGACACACTGCATGTCACGCGATATTGAACCTTATGCCATCGACATAAGGTCCATTCGTAACAATATGAAATTTTACATAATCATCATAGTAACAATACTAGTGCATTTTGAAATATTTTTTTCCCGCGAATTAATTCCAACTTCCCCAAAATTTGGTAATTTATAAAAAGTGACAACATTATTTTTGACGGTATAATTCTGAGCGAATAGCGACGCGACCGCGTGCCGCGTGCCCTGCCCCTCTTCGCCCGCGTCTGGATGCCCTAACGCACATGTTTTAAGTTACCTCTTTTTGCGAAATAATATTTAATTTTTTAGGGGGATTGTTTTTTAAGTTTAGCCTGGCTTTGTAGGCATTAGTAGAATCAGTTATCGATACCTAACAATACCTTCACGGATCGGACAGGGTTTTCTTAACATATTGTATAATATAATGTATATGATTTTTTCACTTAGTCATGTGAAAGTTACATTCAAACATTTTATTTTATTGAGATCTTTTTACTTTATTAAAATTAATTTAAATCAAATCAACTTTAGTAGCAATAGGTATTGTTATTGCATACATTTCAAATATTTTTAATGTGTATTCTGATTTGAAATGTCCTTTGATTAAAATAGTGAATTTCAATGCCCGTTTAAATTTACTTGCTTTCTCTGAATTTAAATATTATCAAGGTATTCGATTAACTATTGATTGAAAAATGTTTTTTAACTTTATAAACTAGTGCTAGACCACGATCCCGCCTGATGGTAAGCAGTGATGTAATCGTTAATGGCAGTAGTTTATCAAAAGCCACTATGTCCATAAAATCATCACCGATCTAGCCCTGTTCCAATTAAATTAGCTTCTAGTTTAACCAGATGCAGTTGAACATCAGTATCGTACATCGAGTGACAGTCTATTTGACCTCCACAATCGACGACCCGTTACGATTGGCAAAGATCCATGAACCATAGCCGGGACCAACGGCCTAATGTGATTTGCGAGGCGCGGAAGACTCGGACCCATCCATCGACCACCCGCGGTAAGCGTAGTATTACATGATCGAACGACCCGGACGACCGGAGCCCTCGTAATGTTAATATTTAATAAAATGTACTGGAAAATGTTAAAAAAAAAGCAAATACAGAAAACAAATCGTTGGCCCCCACTAGGAATTTCTCCTCTATCGTGGGTGCGGTTACAAACATTAAAACCCGTCCAGGAATCGGACCCGCAACACACAGTGTAGCAGTCGATCACTCAGTCACTGCACCAACCGTGTCGCTATTAACTCAACTACAAAATGTAGACTGAAACCACGAGTGTCACCCATTGACAAATCTTTATATTTATGTTCTGTAATCTATGTTGGTGTAAATAATAAAGAGTGACCTGACCCGTTTTGTATAGGTCTTTAAAATGTGTGTAAAATAAAGGCATGTCCTGGATGCCCGCGCGCACTGAGTGCCAAACACGACGGGTGACTGCACAATAAAATTACTTTTTATCTAGCCAACCATGTCAGTGTCTATACTGTGTATATTGAGAAGGGTTGGGCACGTTCTCTGTTTAGAAATCTTTTTTTTTTTATTTATTAGTTATAAACTAGTGCTTGACTGCAATCCCGCCTGATGGTAAGCAGTGATGCAATCGTTGATGGTAAAGCGCATTAGCTTATTAAGCCTATTCACTCAAAAAAAAACTGAGTGAATAGGAAGGAAGACGGCAGTTGAGCGAGGTGATGCAATGTTTAACCCAACAACACGACCAACGATGCTGGCCCAGAGGGTGATTGATCTGGAGACGCTCCATGACCAAACTCCCGACACAATAACATTAGGCACATCGTACCCGGCACACATCGCAACACAACTGCACAGACCCGTCCTCCGTACGGCTTCACCAGACAGAATGGAAAATACTCTTTGTCAAAAAGTACGTCTTCTTCTTTCCCTACATTTTGACAAGTTTTTAACCTTTGTCTGTCGCCAAAATTAGACTGCAACTAGATTTAGAACTTTTTAAAATAGGGGAATTGGGGCCCAGGTCATATTTTGTCCGCCTGCCTTAAACGAAATCCAATCAACAGTTAAGGCGTGATAAGGTAACAAACATACAAACAGAGTTTGACAAACAGAGTGTGACAGGCTGACAGAGTTTGACAGAAAGATAAATTTTAACAAAAACCGTTTCATGTATAACGTTCATCACCATCGTCTCAGCCTTAATCCCAGTCGCATTCGAAGGGTTCGCTTTACCAGTCTAACTGCTGATTTTGGCTAAACTTCGATATTTTTCGTGATGAGACTGCCGTCAGACCTCCACAACCCGAAGGCGATATCGAAGCATTGTAGTTAGATCAATTGTTGGACTTTTGAGGGCTCCAACAATCCGCAAGGACTGCCATTAGATGTTCGTATTGCAACCGGAACCAACGGCTTAAGAGGGAACTCTAGTGGTGTTTTCTCTATACAAACGTATTCCGCTGTTTTCTTCGTGGATAATGCTTTTAGAGCATTTTTTTCTTCTACAATTTTACACCGTGATTATACGGGCCCCTATTATTTGATTATTTTCCGAAACTTAATTATTAAAACAAATATGATACTTCAAAATCGCGAACAATTACCTGTTTTGACCGTGATGTTCAGATAACCAACATCACATTTCGTGCTTTGCGAGGCACGATCAGACCAGTGCAAATATTCATATTTTTGCATACAAATATTTGCACTGCGCGGGAATCAAACCCGCGCCTCCTTGCGTAGTGGCCGCGTTCGCTACCGCTACGCCACGGAGGCTGTCAACGTTATATTATAGTACAGACTGATAAAGGAAGGCCACGATCTCATATATAACGCCATGGACGCTATTTATGTTCAGGCTTGTGCTTGGGTGTTAAATATTACTTATGCTCTAAGCATAGCACTTAGGCCATAAAATGTCTTCAAAAACAAAGGCTACATTTTATTTAAATAATCAAAATCCCATTATCAGAGCTAAAATTTGCTTATTTTACAAAACAAACACAGTTGGATCAGCTGTACCATTTGAATAATACATAAGTATCACGTACTTTGAATATAAAATTATTTTTCTTGAAAGACATATCAAATACAAACAGTAACGTCCCAGACGCCCTGGAGGTTATACTAGTCAAGACGATATTTCAATCTCAACAATGAAATCTGCTTTCTATTTTCAGCGTTACTTAAAATTACTAAAGTAAATTCATAGAAGTATGTATTCGATGTAATGAAAAAAGTGTCAAAATTATTACTATATTTGCTACGGCGTAGGCATTATGTTTTTAGCTACGCCGTAACTGATCGCTAGACTGCGCTGAGCTATTATTATTGAAATTGTGAGGTTTATTATTTTAAATAAAAATAAAATATTTTTATGATTAAATATCTTTATATTTAATCGAATTTTATCGATTACTCTATGTGTATTTATGGGTCTATTTAACTTTTTAAATAAACCCATAAATACACATAGGAGTAATCGATGTGAGGAATCGTTAGAATCGATATAATGACTCGACAACACTCGGCGAGCCTGGGAATTTTTAATCTGTTAGGTGTACGGCGCGGTTGTTTGCTAACTGAATTTGGCTGTGTAACGTTGGTTCTAAAAATGATTTCGAAAAATTAGTAAAAAAAAATGTAAAATTAGGGTAACCTAGGTTTTGTCACCGTGGTTTTAATAAGCAAGATCTCGTCTTCTGGTAAGCTTGTAACCAGATGTTGCTTGCCACTGCAGCGCTAATATTATATGCACATTTTATTATCCTGGGCTGCAGACCGAGATAAAACTAACATCTTACCTTAGCCAGGTGTCTGTCTAGTCACATATTTTAAGGGCGATGTGGGCCACTCTCTAAAAATATTGCTTATCTATACTCTATTACTAATATATAAAGCTGAAGAGTTTGTTTGTTTGAACGCGCTAATCTCAGAAACTCCTAGTCCGATTATTAAAATTCTTCTTGAATTGGATAGTCCATTAGTCCCGGAAGGCTTTAGACTATATAGCATCAAGCTGCAACCAATAGGAGCGGAAAATATATAAAAAAAAAACATATCGAAACCTACGCGGGTGAAACCGAGAGGGGCAGTTAGTAAATAATATATCATTTATTTCAGACACACATCCATGGGTTACACATACAAGACAAATTGAAATAAATAACAATCAAAAAAATTAATATATAACGGGAAAACGTCAGGAAGGCGGGGCCGAAGGTTCCGGATAGTTGAGGTGTCATCTGATCCCATGATCATCTATCGAGCGCGGTATTTCGAGAAAACGTTGAACAATAACTATTATGCGATGTTCGATTCTTATTATTTTAACTGTACAGACACTTAGAATACTTTAATACTTTTTTATATATATATTTTTTTCTATTAAATTTACAATTAGGCTCACAATTTGTTTTAGCCACACAACGAAGACCTCTCAGGGTTTATCTACATGTCGGCGAGCCGCTCATAACAATACTATAAATAATTATTATTGAAAACAATGCAATGCTTACAATTCATAAGTATATTAATACCTAGGTACAGTCGCCCGCACATCAAGCCATCACAACCCGTCAAATTTCCTCAACTTTATCGCCAAAACATTACGGTTCAATATTAAGGGATTGCGAGTGGGACAGCTGGATTGGAAATGAATTTAACGAAGACTAAGATGATGACTAATACACGAACCAATCCTATAACTATCAACGGTAACCCTTTAGAATACGTGGACAGCTATATATACCTGGGGAAAAGAATAAGTTTTGAAAAAGATAGCAACATTAAAGAAATAGAAAGAAGGACCCAACAAACCTGGAACAAATATTGGAGTCTAAAAGAAATACCTATTTAAAAGTAATCTACCAATAACTCTCAAAGCTAAAGTTATGAACTCATGTCTTATACCGAGCCTCACCTATGGAAGCCAGACCTGGAAATTCTCCACATAAGCCATGAATAAAATCAATACATGTCAAAGAGGTTTAGAGCGAAGCATGTTAAATATAAAGAAAATGGACAAAATAAAACATTCAAAGATAAGAGGCGTCACTAAAGTTACAGACGCCTTGATTTATGCTCGAAAACGGAAATGGCAGTGGGCTGGACATGTGGCGAGAATGACTGACAGAAGGTGGACATCGCGGGTTACTAACTGGTTAGGACCACCAGGCAAGAGAAAGAGGGGGAGACCTTTAAATCGCTGGGAAGATGATCTGAAAAGATCAACGGGCACAAACTGGTACACCATAGCACAAGACCGACAAAAATGGGCATCTTTGGAGGAGGCCTTTACCCAAACCGGGGTTCTTGTGATTAATAACACTATTAACATATTATAAACCTACATATATTACTAACATTACTAATACTTAGAAATATAAATTGTGTTTCCTGTAACATTATTACTATCAATTGTAAAACAAGAAATAAAAAGGCTTATTATTATTTATCTCCTTTATTTTCTTTTTTTTCTTATTTGGTTACATTTTTAAATATATTGATTTAAAAAATACATAAAAATACATTTAAAAATATAAAAAAATAGTGTTCCACCGATGACGGGAGCAGGGTCCAAGCTACCGGTGGTTAGGGCTCCAGAGACAGGAACCTCCTCACGATGCGGGCCGTATCGAGGAGTACTGCCTTTTGAATCAGGCCTTTGATCCAATTGCCTAACGAGAGCCTCAATAGATGTTGGTCGAGGCTCTTGGCTATCAAACCATTGGCCGATACGACAATCGGTACAATGACAGCCGAGTTCACATTCCACATGTCAACAACCTCGTGCGCCAAGTCGAGATATTTAATTTGTTTCTCTTTCTCAGCTTTCACGAGATTTCCGTCATGTGGAATGGTAACATCGACAATCATTGCGAGGCGCGCTAATCGATCTATCACTACTATATCAGGCTTATTTGCAACAATAGTCCTGTCAGCAATGATTATTATTTATTATTATTAAGGGATTACAATGATAATCTCAGATTAAAACAGATAAGCGCCACGGGGTTTCAGTATGACCAACACACACTCGATCAAAGCTTGAGCAAAGTATTAAGAATGCTTGAGCTAAAGATCTCTCGCTACGTCAAACGCAACTGCAGTCAGTGTTACCATTCGCTCCATAGGGTTACCGACTCTTAATAAAAATCATAATTTATCTGAATATCGATCGATTAATCGACTTCAAAAAAAATAGTAGAGTAGTTTACGGACAATTGATACTGATACAAAACAGATCACAAGATTCAAAATTAACCAGTCACGCGCCGTTATCCATACTAATATTATAAATGCGAAAGTAACTCTGTCAGTCTGTCTGTTACGCTTTCCCGCTTAAACCTCTCAACCGATTTTGATGAAGTTTGGCATAGACAATCATTAGACCCTGAGAAATGATATAGGCTACCTTTTATTTTGATATTCCCGAGGGAAATCTAAAAGTGCGATATAACCGAATTCCACGCGGGCGAAGCCGCCTGCGGAAAGCTAGTATATAATAACTTGCTTACATAAGCAAGTTCAACGCAGTTCAGTTCGTTCAGCGTGGCAACTGAAGTTGCCACGAGCTATGATAGTAGTCACTACACTGTCTATGAAGATTTAAAAGCATGTGGGCGGCACGATTTATAAAAAAAAAACTTTATTTATTTACATAAACAGTCATAGGCTTCCCTGCCTCCATACACATTCTCGATTCACAAAACCACTACAAACCGATACACTCAGCTGAAACAACTCTCAATAGAACGCCATGATCTGCATCACAAACGATGGAGCAATTTTTCTGTTGAGGCGAGACCGCGACTAACGCACACTGCCGCATACATTTTCATGAAGTTTTGCATTTTTGATGAACTAAAAAAAGATAACGTTCCACTGGAAATCGCTGTTAACTCTTTTTTTTTCTTATTTTGTCCGCTTTTTGGAAGTAAACTGGTTTGAATCTGCTGATAACCTTTTGTGGTGAATTGATTAGGTAGATATACATATATATTTGTATACGTTACTCCTCTTTGAATGTTTGTGTGTCAATGTCATTTTCAATTCACTTACGTATCGTTCGGTTTGGGTTCTCAGAGATACGGAAATTCAAGGATGCATGAAACAAAGGTTAGGTTAGTCTGCCTATCGGCGCCTGGGCCTGGAGGTGGCCCTTGACAAGTCGGAGGCCATGGTTTTCCATGGCCCCCGGCGTGCGCCGGCACCGGGATCACATATCGTGGTGAGTGGGGCCCGGATAGCTGTCGAGTCCACCATGAAGTACCTGGGTTTGATGCTCGGCAGCCGATGGCAATTCGGACCCCACTTCCGGCAGCTGGCGCCCAAGCTGATGGGTGCAGCAGGCGCGCTATCAACGTTGCTTCCCAACATGGGGGGCCCGAGCGCCGCCTTTAGGCGGTTGTACGTGGGAATCGTGCGGTCCATGGCCCTGTATGCGGCCCTTGTATAGGCGATGGACCTGACGACCGGTACACTCGCCATTCTGCGCAAGCCGCAGAGGGCGATGGCCGTCAGGGTCGTCCGCGGGTATCGCACGATTTCCTACGAGGCTGCTTGCGTCCTGGCCGGATCCCCGCCCTGGGACCTAGAGGCGAAAGTACTCGCTTCATTGTACCAATGGCGCGGGAAAGAGCGGACACTGGGCTTCAGTCCGGCGCAGTGGCAGATCGAGCTGCGCCGAGAGGGGCTCCGTCAGGTCCTGGTGGCGGACGGGGTAGTTTAACACCCCACTACCCCGTGCAGGAGACGAGGCCCGGACAGACCGGGCCAGCACGAGAGTGTGGGGCCGTGGAAGAATTTAGACTCCCGCGGCTCCACGCGCGCTCGTGATAGAAGAGATACCGGGGTGGTTTTAGTCAGTAAAAGTCTAACAGACCCCGTCGCCTACCCCAGGGCGGCAGACATCCTATGAGGATTTACACCCCGAAAAAAAAATTAGGTTAGTCTGCCTATAGTTGGAGGATACCTATGAAGATATGAAGAATAGTGTGTAAAGTTCACTCAAACCCCACAGAAAATGGAAGTTCCCCCGTCGAGACGGATGTTGTGTCTGGTGGGCAACTGCCCAATGATTAATATCGGGCCGCGATAACCTTTGCTTGCGAGATGTAGAATTTTGCGTGATGTCAACATGCTGTAGATACATATATTGATCATGTCGGATTGGTAACCCTCTTTTCCGTGTGTCAACAACTTCCTTTGTCTAAACAGTTTGTGGTGAATTAGACAGTAGTCTTAAGTTTATACTTTTTTTACATTTAAATCATGGCTTTCAACAATATAACTTAGCAGTACAATAAGTCCAAATAAGTAATGGGTAAGCTTAAATAGGCACTAAGAAAATATAAAAGTATTCAAACGCTTTTAAGAAATAATTAATTTTCTAAGGAAGCCTGGTGGTAATTTTCCAACTTCTAGTTTCTCAATTAAACAGAAAATTCTAAACTTTCAATCAACTCAACAATATGATAACAATTAACTAGCTAGTAAAAGTAATAGATTTAGTTTGAAATAATTGTTAAGCTTTCCTTCGGTTCATTGTTTGGTTAGAAGACTTTTCTATAATTCCTATCATTGTTTTGGTTTTTTTGTAAAAAAAAGTTTTTTAATGGTATTAAATATTATAGCATATTATACAATGTTTTCTAATTTGAGCTGCTAATTTCGAATCTGGTAACGTTTTTAGGATAACATGTCAAGAGATCACATGATTACACACAAGTTATTGGTTGGAAGGAAAAAGGGGACCCCTTTGCTCAGCTATGGGATACAATGTAGGATAAAAATTATAGAACCTAGCTATTAATACTTTCTACTATGCCACTTCCTACCAATATTATCAATGCGAATATTTGTATGTGTGAATGTTACAATTTTACTCAAAGTCTACTTGATGGAATTGGATGAAATTTAGCACACATCATCATCATCATCAACCTTTTTATCGCGCCCACTGCTGGGCACAGGTCTCCTCCCATACAGTGAAGGATTGAGCGTAATCACCACGCTTGCTCAATGCGGGTTGACGATTTCGGACTTAAAGTCCAGGTTTCCATAAGATGTTTTCCTTCACCTTTTAATCAGTCATTGGTGTCCAAGATAACATAGAAAGTACATATAACTTTAATAAAGTTACATTGGTACTTGCCTGACCTGGGATCGAACCCGCACACTCGTACTTGAGAGGCTGGTGTTTTAACCACTAGGCCACCACGACCACACAGATACTGCCTAACCATTGGACATTTTTCGTCTCGATATTCCTACGGGATCAAAACTTATACGGGTTAAACCTAATCACTACATAGTAGAAAACAAAGTCGCTTTCTCTGTCCCTATATCCCTATGTATCATACTTAAATCTTTAAAATTAGGCAACGGATTTTGATACGGTTTAATAGATGGAGTGATTGAAGAGGAAGGTTTATACATATGTATAATTACATCCATTTCATAGTGGAGAAATACTGTTATAACTCGAGTCGGTCTCCAAAGCCTAGAGCACAGGCGTAGAGTAGCCAGCCTTTCGGTGTTCTATAGGATGCATTTCGGGGAGTGTGCGTTGGAATTGCATGATTTAATTCCCCCATCTCCGTTCCACCAGCGGACGACCCGTCGTACGGCTGGTTTCCACCCTTACGTTGTTAACACCACTACGATCCGGACGAAGCGTTTCGCCTCCTCCTTTATACCGCGTACATCGAGGGATTGGAATAGTTTGCCAGCGGCGGTGTTTCCGTCGGACTACAATTTGAGTGTCTTCAAGGCTAGAGTGAATAGGCCCTTAATAAACTAGTGCGCTTTACCATCAACGATTGCGTCACTGCTTCGGTACGGCTGGCTTCCACCCTTACGTTGTTAACACCACTACGATCCGGACGAAGCGTTTCGCCTCCTCCTTTATATCGCGTACATCGAGGGACTGGAATAGTTTGCCAGCGGCGGTGTTTCCGTCGGACTACAATTTGAGTGTCTTCAAGGCTAGAGTGAATAGGCTCTTAATAAACTAGTGCGCTTTACCATCAACGATTGCGTCACTGCTTACCATCAGGCAGCATTGCGGTCAAGCGCTAGTTTATAATACATAAAAAAAAAAAAAATATTTTAGGGTTTCTAATGTGATGTAAATAATTTCATTTTTTTTACTTACATTGTAAACGCAGACTGATCCCAGCGAGATTTATCGATTTTTATTATACAAAGCATTGAAAAGGTTTACAGAAAACTCCGCGATGGTATATGTCTATTTCTTAAGGATATTCCACAATAAATTTTTTCGTCATTTATTTTTACGACAAATAATAGCCAATTTTCGAAGCAAATTAATCAGTACAGCATTAATCTTCATCCAATTAAATATCTTAAAACACATTGTTCATATAATTTAGATCTATATATGATTCTTTACAGCACATGATTTTAATCAGTATTTTCGGCGATATTAAAGATTTAAAAATTGCGGGGCGTATCGTTTGCGGCGGTACCGACTGGCCGGGAAGGAGCGGCGCGTGGGCCGCTATGTTTTATATACAACATTCACATTTTTTCTGTAGTGTAATTAGGTTCAGCATTGCAACCGTGCGAAGCCGGGGCGGGTCACTAGTATAAAATAAACTGTAGTAACACCCATTGTTAATATTATTCACAATTAGGTTACTGGCCAAATGAAGGAAACAAAGCTACTCACTCAATGAATAATGAATCTCAACATTTCTTCGGTCGCTATCTCGAAGTATCAAATCATTGAAACAAAAGAACGACGTGGTAATTTCCTGCTATGCCTTGAAATATAACGCCTGTTAGTAAGGTGATTAGTTAAACATGACATCGATTTATGGACTAAATATACCTGAAATATCACATAGGGTTAAGTAAAAAGTTTCTACTTACACTCGTTTCTATGTATGTACATTGTTTTAGTGATACATTTTATTCAACATAAGCTTAATAGTACGTTTAAGGATACTACGACTAAACTTTAAAACGAAAAAATGAAATTCGAAAAATAAAAAGATGGTGTTTTCCTGGAGTATGGTCTGTGTAGGTTTGTCTGCGAAATTGGTTTCCCTTAGAATATAAGTCATGGTATAAGTGTTTTGTGTTATTTATTAAAGTATAAGTATTATGTTACTTTAATTTGGTTTTATATCCATGATCACATAGGTTCACATGTCAATATTCGTATGCCGCTATTAACAGCTGCTTTGTTCAACTTATCCCTTATAAAACAACCATATTTGTACTTAACATATTATCTGATAAAAAATGTCTTTGTAAAGGGTCTACGAATATTAATACCCAAGGATCGTATAAAGATCGGATATTACTGTTCATTCCAAAAAGCTTATTGGTTTTCAAAAGTTGAACCAGACAAAGAGATTTATGATAAAAATTTTAATGTCTTTGACCAGACATAAAAGAGGACGGAGATCAAGAAAAAGTCGCGGCTCCATCCGCAAAATTATCACGCTGCCTAATCGAATAATAAAAAAATAAAAAAAAAACTTTATTTAAATATGACAAGTAACAGAGAAATGACCAAAAAGCTCATCCAAGACCTTTCTCGTTACAATTTATGTAATCAAAAATGCAAATCTTACTTCCAAATTACGCTGATTTTTTCGCGCGCCGTAGGACCGACTTTTTTACATTTTCCAAACTTCGTCGCGTTTTATACGAAATTATTTGGAATTTTTGAAGCATATTTATTTATTCATAAGTTTCCGTCCGCGGTTTTACATACGTGGATCCGCTTTTTGCAGAGATTTTTAAGTCTATTTTACATTCAAAGTGTAGTTTAAAAAATATTTTTGATTTATTTTTAGGGCTTCTAAAGCCTTTCTGGATAAACGCGTTGAATAACGCGGTACTTGTATCTACAGTTTGTTGTTACACAAACAGTTTAACATCCTCGATTTATCAAATTAAATTGCGATACCTGGTCAATGACACAAATAGGTACGTAGGTAGCCTGGCTACCTTTTTTTTATATATATATAAAAAAAAGGAATCTGCTTACAATCCCGCCTGATGGTAAGCAGTGATGCGATCGTTGATGGTAAAGCGCGCTAGTTTATTAAGAGCCTATTCACTCTAGCCTTGAAGACACTCAAATTGTAGTCCGACGGAAACACCGCCGCCGGCAAGTTGTTCCAGTCCTTTGATGTACGCGGTATAAAGGAGGAGGCGAAACGCTTCGTCCGGATCGTAGTAGTGTTAACAACGTAAGGGTGGAAACTCGTGAAAAGACAAAAACGTGGTGGTGGTTATTTGAGTAAAAAAGTATTTGAGAATAAATCACTTTCAAAGAAAAGAATCGCCGGCGTCAAATCGCTTTCAATGTATCGCTATGTCACTGTGTGCTCACATGTTATGCGGGTCTCAAATACCTATTCTAATTTCCGAAAATAAAAAAGCCTACTTATTTTATTATTGTTCTGTGTCGAGAATCACTAGCATAGTAACCCCCTTAAATCTGATAAGAATGCAAATCATGGCTTATAAAATATTAGCATTCTACAAACCAAAAATGGTCTTCCGTAGCGCGCTTCAGAAAACTTCACAGATTTGCGACTATTTTGCGCACATAAACCATACAAAAGAAAAAGTTTAGCTCGCTGCCATACACATGGCACGAGCAAGTTGGAGAATGTTCTCTAACTATATCTTTCCATGTATAAATATCATCAGAAATAAAGTTATATCTCTTCCAAATTCAAGCGCTCAAAAAACTAGACTGTTGAAACTATAAATCCTGCTATTTTACGGCTCAAAATTAATGCAGGGTAAAAAAGCGCTTAAGAGCCCTTTCCGCTGATAAATCAAGTAGAGATCTCTTGAAATGCACGGTTATAGTGTTTCACACAATTGTGCATGTGACGTAAGTGGAAATATTTTGCATACTACAATATTAATTATTGCTTTGCAGCGTATTTGTTATTCAGAAATGGTCTATTCTAGAACCTTTTTAATGATAGTTCTGAAATACCGGCAGTTTATGATAATTTTGTATTAATGTTTTCTTAAAAGGAAACCTTTGGGTACTTGAGGGAGGATTGTCTTAATTTTAAGAATTTTTACAGTTTGAAAAGGGAACTCTCACTAGGGAAGCGGGCAGCAGCGCTTCTCCTGTGGAATATCAAATTACTGGATCCCCAACCTGCCTGCTAAGCGTGGGTATTATGGCAATGCCCCCCAATGCAATGAAAGCCTTGGGGAGGCTTTTGTCCAGCAGTGAACCTCTATAGACTGAGAAGAAGAAGAAGAAGAAAATATTAAATAATTCTAAGGTCCCTACATTTTGACAACTTTTTTAACATTTGTTTATAGTCACCATGAGACAAAATACATTTGGAATGATTTAAATTACGAACGACTAAGTATTAGACTTCCACTATGGACGATGGGATAGACGTTATCGCATAGTACAGACGACTGCAACTCAACTTGAGTTGCAGTCGTCTGCAACAATCTGTGAGCACAATTTGTCAAATATCTTTAAAAGATTTTAAAATTTATCACTAAAGAAATTAGTTAAAGATATATTAGGAGAATAATACCTACAGTAGTATCATTTTGAGTAGCTTGACCAGCAGTGTAATTGCGTATCATACTTTTAGTAGCGTTGGATTTCAATTTGACAGTACAACAACATTTATTGCGTCATTTACGTTTTTGAGCGGACTTATTTTTAGAATATACGAAGCAATGGATTCGTAATATGTTTCAAAATGATTCCATTTGATAATGATAGTGTATTACGCAATTAGGGTGCTGTTGGGGTCTGTACCTATACGATGACGTCTATCCCATCATGTTGGTGTAAGTAAAAAAAAATCTTTAAACAAAAAAGTGTATTCCAAAAAACTAAACATAGGTAACATAAGGTTTAATTTTAATTACGTTTTTAGTACGGCTAGGTTAGCAAGCAATGCAATATATTTAGCAACTGCATGCCATTTCTTTACGTTTCTTATCGCATACCGTACTCATAAATTTGACACACGTCTTACTAACTAATTTTTAATTAACGAACATAAACTTAGTAAAATATCCTTGAAGTTTACTCGGACGGTTTGAATCGTGGTTAAAAAAGTACATTAGAAAAATTCCCATTTGCATTCAAGCACGTTAACGAAGGTTATATTTTCGTGTGACGTATAAAATGTAATGAAAAGTGGTGTTCTCATGGCACCAGGTTCTCATTAGTAACTGACAGGTTGATTCCAACGACGCCGTTATGTACCGGGGAGTGTGTCACACTGAAGCGTATCGAAGCGTTTAGCTGGTCTCGAACAATGGGGCATCGGTGTGGGCGCGGTCGCTAAGGAAGCGACCAGCCCGATGCCTGACCGTGTCCCAGAGCGTCATGGCCGTTCGGCTGGTCCGGGGATACCACACGGTTTCCCCTGAGGAGGTGAGCCTCCTTGTCAGATTGCCGCCATGGGATCTAAAAGTTAAAGCCCTCGCCCACATGTGGGAGCACAGAGCTCCGGCGGGATCTCATGGCGACATGAAGAGTGCGATTGTCGCAACCAAGTGCTGGGCACGCCACAATAGCGGCGTAAGTCCCCTCTTTGAGGAGTGGCTAGAGAGGCGCCACGACGCCCTCACTTTCCGCCTGACGCAGGTCCTCACCGGACACGGTTGTTTCGGAAGGTTCCTGTTCCGGATAAGGCGGGAGGAAACGCCAGGGTATCACCATTGTGTAGATCGCTTTGAGGATACGATGGAGTATACGGTGGAGGACTGCCCGGCTTGGGTAGAACACCGCCGTGTCCGCGTGGCGGCGATCGGCAGGGATCTCTTGCGTCCGACCCTGGTCCAGGCCATGGTCCGGAGCGAGAGTGCATGGCAGGCCGTCACCTCCTTCTGCGAAACAGTGATGCTGGCAAAGGAGGAGGCGGAGCGCGTGAGGGAGCGGGAATCCCAGCGCCCTCATGCCACTAGCCGCCGCAGGAAACGCCCTGATCGGGAGACAAAATCAAGCTTCCGGCCACCGTAGGCGTGGGCCTGCGGACTAAGACGATGCCTCCTGGGTCAGGGTTTCGAGTTGGTCAAAAAAGAAACCGTGGCCCTGGCCATCGCGCAGGCAAGTGAAGAAACACGGGTGGGTTTTATTCAGTAAAAGTCTGACACGCCCTTCCGCTCCGCCCTGAGCGGAGAAGTCATTCGATAATTTCCCATCAAAACCAAAAAAAAAAAATGGTCTCGTACAATCGTTATGAACACATAAGGAAAATGTGTTTCCCGGTATACGAATACAATTATAAAACAACATCCATTGTTTGCAAGTCATAAAGATAGATCAAAGAATTTATTTATATGACACAATTTTTACCATCGGTGTGCCTGTCTGTACCTGTCACGGGCATCAATATGGTAAACACCAACTTTCGATTGAGTTTTTTCATAGAATATCGAATGCACCATTGAAACATTGAAATACGACACATAACATAACATCGGCTGCTGGCAGAAGTTACCCTTACCACCCACCACACAAAATCTTGCCGCCAAGCGATTCGTCATGTTCCAACATGATGTTTGGTGAAGCCGTACGGATGACGGGTCTGAGCAGTTGTGTTGCGATGTGTGCCGGGTGCGATGCGCCAAATGTTGTTGTATCGAGAGTTTGACCGTGAAGGGTCTCCAGATCAATCTCCCTCTGGCGCAGCATCATTGGTCATGTTGTTGGGTTTCACATTGTATCACTTCGTTCTACTGTGCGTTCTAGTGCGCTTTACTATTAACGATTGCATCACTGCTTGCCATCAAGCGGGATTGCGGTCAAGCGCTAGTTTATAATGATATAAAAAAACCTGTGCGTTTCAAAATTTTATGTTTGTAAAACAAAATAATTTATTCAAAATTAAAGGAGTAGGTAAATTGCTTCAGAATAAAGCCAAGTCTAGACATAATTTTGCTCGAGACTGTGCAGGCACGCGGCGAAAATGGTATTGTCACTTTAAAAAAAATATCAAACTTATTGATTTGAATTAAAAATTGATTGAAAAAAAAAAATATTTTTTTTGTTTAACAATTATAAACTAGCGCTTGACTGCAATACCACCTGATGGTAAGCAGTGATACAATCGTTGATAGTAAAGCGCGCTAGTTTATTAATCCCATTCAAAATACATTAATATTGTTACTATGATAATTATCTAAACTTTCATATTTTATTTGGTCATGTGTTTACCTAACCTTTATTATCCTTATGGGTCGTACGGGGCTTTCTTTACATATTGTATGATGTAAATGTGTGAATTCGTACAGTTGTTGATTTACACAATAATTTTTACAAAGCGACAGAAAAGTGCTGTTCTATGTAATGCGCGCGTGCCATGTACGACACCGGATACATACAATTGCTTCACACGCCACAGTTAGTCACTACCTGAATGTATAATTAATTTTGTAGTATATTACACAAACACAAACAGATTTTTCATATTTAACCTTTTGAACGCCAATCACTTCTATACAAGTTCGAGATTTTCGTGCCCTCAGCGCCACTACTTGATTAGAAGTAATCACAGTATAAAATAAATTTACGACTTTTACAAGACCTTTTATTTTGTTTTTATGGAAATTTGCCCTGTTATCAACCATATTTTTAACTTTTTCACGCATAATAAGTTCTTATTTGTTTAATTTTCAATAGAAACAAAAACGCCAGAAAATATTTTAATGCCCCCAGCGCCAATTACTTGATATCAAGTAAGCCAGTGATGGGACATGACGAAGACCTCGCTATATTTCATCTCGTCGAAATGATCATAAATACTATTATTGCAAGAACATGACGTAAATATAGAATATTTTATAAATATTGTACACTTTAAACTAGGTTTTATTTACCTTAATCAAGAATTAATAGGTTTTCTAATCATTGTCGATAGTGAAACCCCGTTTGAAAAACCCCATCCCTACAAAGTTAGTTAGTTGTCGGTCTGTACACGCCACCGACGTGTATAGAAGGATATCTGTGACGTCATAAGCGGACGGGTTTCAAGGTCATAGTGACCTTGTGCATTTTAGTGTAGTGCAATGTTTACATCTTGAGTTGGCGCACGTGTCCTTATAAAAAAAATTGTGACTGTGAATATGACGAATTATTGCGAGTTGTTCAAGTCTGAATCAGAATTTTGAAATAGTTCGTCGTCTTGACATTCCGTTAAGTCGTCAACTTCCGTTTCAGGAATTTTCTTCAGTTTTCTATTAGTTTCTACAAACCAGAAAAATAATTGCGAGTATTTAGCGACACTATTAAAAAAAAGGTCTTGTGTAAAACAGACACTTAACCTCCATTATATTTTATTTTTTAAAACGTAGAAAACCACGTATTTAGCTTCTATTAATTGTATTTGTTGTAAGTAAACGAAATAAATTATGCAGGAATCGGTTGAGTTTATGCACGTGTAACTCGAACACAGTGAATATAAAATGTATACCATAGAAATCTAGACATCCCTAGAACAGAAAGGATTTTGACGTGCCTCGAGCGCCAACTACTTGATATGAAGTAGAAGGATTACATTTGGAGACAAATAGGGATGGGCCTTGTAGAACACACGTCTAATAAATTTAAAATTCTTTTCTTTATTGTGGGGAATATATCCAGGTTTTCATACTGTTTTTTTTATGAAATAAAATAAAATATGAAATTACGATTACAGTTTTTATTTAGCTTCGTAAATTGGTGAATAAAAATTTTTTAAATGTATAATATTATTTGTCGATAGGACACTAATCCCATCCCTACGTTTTACTATAGATACGTTATACATTTGTAGTGTGGCGCAGGAGGACACATCGCGTATTATATAGATGGGCGTTCAAAAGGTTAAAAAGCAATCTGTTTGAACAAAAACGTAAATAATGCAAAATCCAATTGAGTTTCCTTCTCATAATAACCTTATATACATCTTAGTTTTCGCATGTTGATAAATTTCTAGCAATATCAGTGTAAATACTAGATTAAACCTGAAAGACATTCGCAATGAGCATTAAAACATTAATAATAGATTACACATCAGTGTAACACGCGTCCCGCTACTGGATACTACCGCCGGATAATTTGATTACGTATGCATTAAGTGCATTTCCATTTCCCCATACTGAGTGGATCCGAGATCTCTTTTAAATCCGCCAATGTAACCTTTAATGACGCGACGCTGACTCCGACTTCGAAGGGATTTGCACATTAGGTGGGACGTTGACATTGTTTTATGTCTGCGAGCCAAGATAATGTGTGTTTGAGAATGGGATGGGAAGGTAGAATTACTTTTCAAGGCTATTAGTGTCTTTGAACCTTTGTTAATGTTTAATTGTTGTACTATTCGGTAAATGTACACTGGAGAACTTTGTGTTTATTATTGAATTGCGAGAGTTGATGAAAGAAAAGAAAGTAAGAAAATACATTTATTTAGGACAGAATGCGGGTTCGATGCCCGCACGGAAAAAATATTTGTATGAACTACAAGTAGTTGTTCCGGGTTTGGCTGTTTGTGTATGTGAGTTTATGTGAGTTTATGTTTGTAAACTCACCCACGATACAGGAGGAATTCCCTGTGTGGGCAACGTTTTTAAAACGAAAAAAAAAAAATTAATAAATAGAAAGTATACTATATATAAGTATACTAAGTATAATAAATACAAGAAAATAGCAGGAAAGTCTACCTCGCGGCACTACAGTGCCTGACGCCGGTTTTCAACTGAACCTTATGTGTGAGGTGATATATGCAAATCAGTTTTGCTATGTAACGTGACGTGTGTTATATGAATACTGAAATAAAATAAATATGTGTCACACAACAAAATAGTAATGAATATGTAGGTACATGGATACATTGTGTGTGTTGAGTAAATAACATGTTGAGAGTTTGTTCGATTTATATGGTGAAATGGTGAATTAATTTAAGTGGTGTTAATCGAAATAAACCACTTATTTCGATTAACGCAAATTAATTGTTGTTCTGCGATTTAAAATGCCATAAAACTATTGCTTTCCTTAAATCTTAGTGTCAAAAATATTATGAAGTGATGTACCCCGATTAAAAAGATCGTTGTAGGTGTTGACATCTACCGTTAGCTGATTGATTCCTATAATATTCGGCCTTATTGGTTAAAATTAAGACTGTATCTTAAGAATGATGATGCAAAAACCTCATAGCTCTAAATAATAGACAGTCCCAAATCAAAGTAATTATCATAAGTACAATTAACTTACGAATCTATTTATATCACCAGGAACGCAATAAAAGTGCTACCATTAATAAGAAAAATGATTTGTTTTTGTTTACGGAAACGAGCAATATTTTTTACAGCAATAGGATACACTTTCCTGTACAGCTTTTTAGTATTACTCTTTACTTAAAAATATAGGCCAAAAACTCGGAACGTTGTCGTAAAAAAAACTTCGCAAACCCATTCTACAAATATCTGCGATTTCATAAACCTCATGTAAATACTGGAGCTTCACAAAATCGCCCGTTTATCGCATTATGTAGCGTCGCCATACAGCGTCTTATGTTCCCTACAAATAGGGTTGTGATCGTCGCGAATTGTAATCGTCTGCTTAGCCGACAAACGGGAGTTCAGTTCGATGCCGGTTATAGAATGTAATGTTTATTACGGAGATGATAAGATCTGTCTGGCTTCCAAGGTGCATTAACTTGAAAGCGTTTATTTGAAAATGTGAGCCCGCAGTATTGGGTAATGAGCTCTTGAAATCATTGATGTGTATCAACATCAGTATGGTAGGCATAATGGAAGAAATCCATACTAATATTATAATTGCGAAAGTAACACTGTCTGTCTGTCTGACTGTTACGCTTTCCCGCTTAAACCTCTCAACAGATTTTGATGAAATTTGGTACAGACAATCTTTAGACCCTGAGAAAGCCTCCACCATCCCACCTACCTTTTGCTACCTTTTATTGAAAAAATTGATATTCCCGAGGAATATCTAAAAAGGGCGATATAACCGAATTCCACGCAGCCGAAGCCGCGGGCGGAAACCCAGTAGAACAATAAAAATTAACCACTTTGGCCACACGACCTGCTTTGAAGAACATAGAATACCTAATCTGTTGTTCAATATATTTTGATTGTTTTCTAAAAGATTTTTTTGGATTCATACTTGCATTATTGTTTATTAAACCTCCGTAAAGGGTGTTCATCTTATTCGGTCATATTATATGAAAAACATTGATAGCCTCCGTGGCGTAGCGGTAGGTCGGCAAAGAGGCGCGGGTTCGATCCCCGCGCAGTACAAATTGCATTTTGCATCGGTCTGGTCATACCTCGGATAGCACGTTAAGCTGTTGGTCCCGGTTGCCATACGAACTTTTAACGGCAGTCGTTACGAGTCGTTGCAGCCCTTAAAAGTCCAACAATTGGTCTAATTGCAATACATCGATGTAGCCTTCGGGTTGTGGAGGTCAGACGGCAGTCGCTTAATGGAAAATATCGATGTTTAGCCAAAATCAGCAGTTAGACTGGTAAAGCGGACCCCAGACCGCAAAGCTGAAAAAGCTTCGGATGTGACTGGGATTAACGCTGAGATGATGATGAAGACGACTTTATGAAAAAAAAAAAGAATTTTTGTTTTTGCTGTGTTGTCGTTTCTTGCATTGAATAAAGTTTTTATATGAGAGTAGCGGCTGCCAGCGACTTCGTTCGCGTGGAGTTAGTTATTCTCAGCTCCTATTGGTCACAGCGTGATGTTATATAATCTAAAGCCTTCCTGGATTGATGGGCTATCCAACGCAAAAATAATTTTTCAAATCGGACCCGTAGTTCGCGAGGTAGCGCGTTCAAACAAACAAACTCTTCAGCTTTGGATATTACTAGCAGCCGCCAGCGACTTCGTTCGCATAGAATTAATTATGCTCCGCTCCTATTGGTCGCAGCGATGTTATATAGCCTAAAGCCTTTCTGGATTAATGGGCTATCCAACGCAAAAAGAATTTTCAAATCGGACCAGTAGTTTCGCGATTAGCGAACAAACAAACAAACAAACATACAAACAAACTCAGCTTTATATCTAAATTAGTATAGAATAGCAGCCGCCAGCGACTTCGTTCGCATAGAATTAATTATGCTCCGCTCCTATTGGTCGCAGCGTGATGTTATATAGCCTAAAGCCTTTCTGGATTAATGGGCTATCCAACGCAAAAAGAATTTTTCAAATCGGACCAGTAGTTTCCGAGATTAGCGCGAACAAACAAACATACAAACAAACTTTTCAGTTTTATATATTGGTATAGATACAGATGTGTATAAATTGATTCAACATATTCGAAGGATTATAGTGAGTGTTTTAGCATAAATGATGTCTAGATGGACTGCAAATATAAGAACAATTTGTTAGAAGGTTTTAAGCCTAAGCTTTATTATAAACTTTATTTATCTATTGTTTGCGCTCGTATTTATGGGATAAGCCGATTAAACGAACGGATTGGCAAAAACAAGACGGAAACAAGAGATCTAATAAAATACGAAGTATATTATATTTTTTTAAAAGATATTCAAGAAAAAACTTCGTCACAAGATGATCATGATGACAAAGATTGAAGTTTAATACTATAACATATAATATAACTATAAAAAGTTTAATACTATAACATATAATATAACTATAAAAAGTTTAATACTATAACATATAATATAACTATAAAAAGTTTAATACTATAACATATAATATAACTATAAAAAGTTTAATACTATAACATATAATATAACTATAAAAAGTTTAATACTATAACATATAATATAACTATAAAAAGTTTAATACTATAACATATAATATAACTATAAAAGTTTAATACTACAGCATATAATATAACTATAAAATAATACTATAACATATAATATAACTATAAAAAGTTTAATACTATAACATATAATATAACTATAAAAAGTTTAATACTATAACATATAATATAACTATAAAAAGTTTAATACTATAACATATAATATAACTATAAAAAGTTTAATACTATAACATATAATATAACTATAAAAAGTTTAATACTATAACATATAATATAACTATAAAAAGTTTAATACTATAACATATAATATAACTATAAAAAGTTTAATACTACAACATATAATATAACTATAAAAAGTTTAATACTATAACATATAATATAACTATAAAAAGTTTAATACTATAACATATAATATAACTATAAAAAGTTTAATACTATAACATATAATATAACTATAAAAAGTTTAATACTATAACATATAATATAACTATAAAAAGTTTAATACTACAACATATAATATAACTATAAAAAGTTTAATACTACAACATATAATATAACTATAAAAAGTTTAATACTATAACATATAATATAACTATAAAAAGTTTAATACTATAACATATAATATAACTATAAAAAGTTTAATACTATAACATATAATATAACTATAAAAAATATGGCGAATGTGTACCAATTTTTTTTAGATTACTTCGTTTAGTTTTTTGGTGTATTATTATTAGTAGTTTATCCAGTGCAAGGATATATTTTTATTATTCTGAATCATCATCATCAGCCTTTACTCGTCCACTGCTGGACATAGGCCTCTTTCATGGCACGCCAACAAGCTCGATCCTGAGCAGTTCTCCGCCAGCTACTACCAGCCACCTTTTTGATGTCGTCGCTCCATCTCGCCCAAGGGCGCCCCACGCTACGTTTGCCGAGACGCGGTCTCCACTCAAGGACTCGTTTACCCCAACGGTTGTCGGTCCTGCGGCATATGTGACCAGCCCATTGCCACTTCAGCTTGCTAATCCTCTCAGCTATGTCGGTAACTCTGGTCCTCTGTCGGATCACCTCATTTCTGATGCGGTCCTTCAGAGAGACGCCCAACATAGCCCGCTCCATAGCTCGCTGAGCGACTTTAAACTTATGGACTAGTCTGACCGTTAGTATCCACGTCTCGGCTCCGTAAGTCATCAGTATTCTGAATAATAATAATAAACGTTTATTTTAAACCGTGTAGTCAGGAGGCCTGGAGACCTGTAACACAGGTTGTCCTAGTACAGGCTCCAGTTTCCAGTACATCATTGTCTTGTATGCTTGGTTTTGTATTGGGCTTATGTTTGATTATGTGGTGGAAAAAATAAAAGTTTATTATTATATTATTATTATTCTAAATAAATCCCACTCATATTTTGTTTAACAAGCCTTTTTCAAAATAACAATAAGTCTGCTTTTGTACATATCTTTGCACGAAAAGTATAAATAAAAACGCAATTGACGTCACGGAAACAGTTTATTTAATTAAAGCACTTCTAAAACTATACTACTAAAACTTTTTAGTTTTAATAGAACGTAATAGTTGTGATGATATGGTAATTTGGACACAGATCCCCATTGCGATATCGAAATGGAAACCAAACAAATATATGGAAATATTCAGTAAGTCTCCGTGACATGCAGTTCTTTTTCTGCGAACAAGCTTGCACCACGTAATGCATTGCTAATTTTCTTGTTAACTTCGCAACAGATACTTGTGACAGAATTCAGCTGAAATGTATGTTTTGAATGTGCTTTTTACTTTAAATTTTCTTTCTCTTTTATCTCGTGGAAGTAGATGTACATAATGTATGAGTCTTAATCTCGGTTTCATGTGAAAAAGTTACACGATATTTCTGTGTAAATGTTATTTAATTCTCCTTTTCTCAATTGGATTATTTTACATACAACTTTAAATATAGTGACGTGGTTAAACGAAGATAGCAGATAACTATTTAAATAGCTGATAGCCAGTACAGGCACTGCCGTCATCCACCATAGGCATTATGATGGATGACTCGCGGTGAGCAGTGAGCAGCTCGTCGTCCGGTAAGGACAGGGCTCAGATCGACGGCGTATTTTGTTCCACACGCGTCTCAAAGAGATTTCAGCACGTCGTGATGGCGTCCACGAAGACCGATGCCTAGATGTCAGACCTGCGAGTTGTTGGAAAGAAATACCGTGGCCTTGCGAAAAGGCAAGTGATGGCACACGGGCGTGTTTTAGTCAGTCTGACAGTGAAGTCTGACACGCCCTTCCACTCCGCCCATAGCGGGAGAGGTCATCTGATGATTTATCATCCGCAAGAAAAAGGTGTACGTAACCCAAGTCTACCCTTGCAACAGCTCGTGTTTATAGCACGATAGGCAGTACTGGCGTAGCTGGTGCAGCATATAAGACGCTAAAGCGGGCATATACTGTAATTCTAAAGGTTTCTACAGCTCTTAGCCGTTTGGTGTCCTAATGACCTGGTTATGGAGCCCAAGTGTATGTTTCCTTTAGGAAACACGTCGGCTGGTCAACATTTTACGTGTTACGGTTGGGTTGCGTTGTGGCCAAATAATGAGCATTACCATTCAATGTACAATGATGCTAGTCTTCTGGATAAGTTTCCAGATTACAGTAAGAGGGATGAGTGGGTACTTCGATACTTACATGTCCTTTTGATTTTGTATAATGGTTCAATATTTCATTTATTATCCAGCGATAATTGATTTTCATCTCTGCTGACGGTCACCATATTTTTCTTAACAGGATCATGATAATTCATCGTTTTTCTTTATAAAAAGTTTCTATGAGCATACTTTTATATAGTTTCGGCATCCTAATTGCGTAACATATTATAACTATCCGTTGGAATGATTTCAAAACATATTGCTAATCCATTGCTGCATATATTCGAAAAACGGGTCTTCTCAAACACGTAAATAACGCAATGGAAGTTGTTGAGCTGTCAAAATAAAACGCATTGCTACTGATAGTGTATTACGCAATTACCCTGCCGTTCTTTTGAAGATGGCAAATTCTCACCACAATAGCCATTCAAAAATAATATGCATCTGTTTCTACCAAACACACAAACAACATTCATGTCAAAACAATACCATCGTAAATCATTTCCTACTAATCAGAATACCTTATCAATCTACAGAGATTGTAATCTAGTTAACAAGCTGATTATATCTTTCACGGAAACATTCCCGACGCCCATGCAAAACTGCCATGACACGTCACGCAAAGAAATAACGATGAGCTATTTAAACGGGAATATTTCATCATGGATCAAGGACAAAATGAAAGCTAGGAAGATAGATTGCCTGATTTGTCTTAGTAATCGTTGGTAGTTAATTTAAGCTTTCCTATTTATCTGATAGGTTTATTGGTTTTAGTTTCCGCTTGGAATGAATTATTTATAAAGGTCCAAGATACATATGTGGTCGATCCGGGTCTATAGAAAAATAATGAGATAATAAATATATGAGATTATACAAAACAAAAACTTAGATTCGCGTGCTGCGTGCTAGGAGTAAGACGTGCTGAAGTCACTCCCTTAGAAATCAATATTTTTGTATATCAAAGAGCTATTATTGATACAGATATTTTGCTTGAAAATTAGTGCATAGAATTGTGAAATGAAATCTATACATTATTGATTAACATCGATGACATCATAAGTTGATGTATCAGCGAGCTACAGCTACGCAAACCGCCCGTATGCATCGATTGCTGGTGAGTCACAATGAACTGTTATACGAGAACCCGAGAAACAGTTTTTAAAAAAAACACTTTGTTGGTTACACGGAAGTAATAATTTATTAAGGGCTTTAGCCTTGACACAATTCGGGTTTGAACTTGAATAAAAAATGAACTGGCAGACACGCGACAGAATATGATGTAGCCGGCTTAACGGTTGCGCTCGGACTGGCTCCACAGGACCGCGGGACGCAAAGTTAGCCTAAAGATGATGATAATGCATTTTATACAGAAATCTATATAATCAATATATTACTGTTAATTAAGGGTTTTCCCTAACATTGGGAAACCATAACAGCCCCCCGATTTAGAGTAAACTACGCCTTTAAAAGTGGAGTTTATGTTTAATCTAATGAGATGCATGTTAGCCGATTCGAAGGGAAGGTCCCATACTAATACTTGAGGGGTTAACGTCTAATTCATGATCATTATTTTCAGGGTCTTTATTTTCTCTGAATTTCATTATTCTTTTGTGTATGCCAGTTCTATACAGTTTATAAATAACAAAAGACATTACAGAAATTGTAATTACAGTCATAATACCCGAATAGTACTTTTGATACAAAACAATATGAGGTGTCTCAACTATATTGTTAAGACTTTTCAATATCTCTGGGTTATCATAAGCTAAAGAATCTAAGTTTATATTCTTAAGATTAACTACAGGTAAGTTCGTAACAATATTATTAAAGGCTTCAATATTACAACAAGAATCATTTAAAATATTATAATTAGAGATAATAGGTTTCATTACGATTTCACGAGTTTCTTGTGGCATTAACCTGGTGTCTTTACAATAGGCAATACATTCAGAAGGTAAGTACAATATACCATTACCACTAAATTCTATTTCTATAGATTGGGGGTTATTACATTCAATACTTATTCTAGTTCTTTCTGACATTACAAATAACCATCTGTTATGGCGTAGTGGTTGCCAAATGCTAACGTGACCATGAATAAACTTAGTTTCACAAATCGAAGGGATTGAAGTAAGTACTTTTGTAATGATTTCTGTCTCACAAGAAGGTGTCGCAGAAGAGGAATACAAGATTGACGTTTCGCAAAGGTGACGATCATTATTAACTATTTTGCAATAATCAAGATTATCTAATTTACAGTACATCGACCTGTCTCTGCTTATACCAATATACTTTGAAGATGGAATAATAGTCGAATATGATTTTGGATTATTTTTATCATGAGGAACCAGTGAAGGTAAGTTATGATATACATTTAATTGTATAGGATTAATGAGAGGTATTTTTACTACAAAAACTACTTTTCCTTTATTGAAGTAACTAGATATCTCTGATATATTTAGAATAGTATGTATATTATCTAGGTTTAGAGGAACCGGAAGTTGCTTAGATTCGGGTAAGAATCTGTAATTATCAACCAATTCGGTGTAGAGTTCTTTAGGTGTTAGGATAGTGGGATATAAGACATTAGATTTGCTAAACATAACGGAGTTAATTATATCTTCGACCTTGAAGGACAGGGCTAGAAGGCTATTTTCTATCATGGAAGTTACTTCTAGCATACGGGACCTAATACCTAATTCTCTTGAAACGTAAGTTAGATTTAGAATATCTTGAGACATTTCTTCGATTGCATTTTCCAGATGTTTTTCATTTAGTTTGATTATAGACAGAGTTTCGTTAAAACATTTAAGGGTAGAGGTGGTGACTAATATATTTTCCTTCATTAAAATAGCTAGTTTCTTTTGATCTGTTTCCACCTCCTTAATAGCATTATCATATCGTATGGCATCGTCCTCATCCATTGTGCCAAATAATTTTTTGGATATAGTACCTACAAATCCTATTAGTGCTGACCTTTTCGACTGGCGCGACGTTAGGTGAAAAATCGCCTCATTGTCATGGGCTATATCTTTAAAACGGGTGTTCAATGGTTCAAAGAGATTTGTACATTCTAAATAATCAAAGACCTTACCATTATCACATACTCGTTTGGCTTTCTCGAGAATAAAACGAAGGTTTAGAATGTGCGGATTAATAAAAGATATATCATATGGAATTACTATGCTGAGGTGACTATCAACTAAACTTAGAGAACCTACAGGGTCGAAGTAGATGCCAGGACTGTTCGTCAAGGGCGTAATGAACTCTTGACCCAGCGCAGAATTACTGCAATAGAATAAAATTAAAATTATAATACACTTAAAACTAGTTCTTAACATATACATAACTAGGGTTACTATGTACTTAACTACGTTTCAGATCTAGGGGCTAATTTGACTTCATCGTAATGGTGCGTCACATGACGTCTATTTATAAGCAAGGTCAAGGTGCTTCTACCATTGACTTTTACAACCTTATACGGTCCTTTCCAAATCGGTGAGAGAGCTTTACGCAGGCGTACATGATTTTTGAGATACACGTAATCTCCAACCTTATATTGAACAAGTCGCGAACGGGTGTCGTAATATTGTTTAGATCTTTCCTTAGATCTCTGTATATTTTCAATGGCTTTTTCACGCGAAAGTTTCAGACGATGATGTAGAGACTTAAGATATTCCGGATACGTAAGGTCTGGTTGCAATTCGTAGACAGAATCCGGGATAAAAGGCTTTTGACCAAAGAGGAGCTCGTATGGTGTGAAATTAGTAGTCGAGTGGGTAGAGGTATTATATGCCAACATAGCTGTATAGACATACTTATGCCAATCAGAATGATTTTCATTGACATAAGATTTAAGGCATTCTTTAAGTGTAGAGTGACTGCGTTCAAGTGCACCTTGAGTTTGAGGATGGTATGGGGAAGACCATATTTGTTTTATTTTTAGAAAACTACAGGTTCTTTTAAAAAGTTCTGCAGTAAAGTTTGTGCCTTGGTCAGTTAAGATAGTTTTCGGGATACCGAAAACAGAAATAAAGTGTACTAGACACTCACATGTTTCTTCCGCAGTCGCATTAGCGATAGGGTAAGCGAGGGAGTATTTAGTGAGGTCGTCTTGTAATGTAACAATGAATTTAAGCTTTGTGAGGCCAGCTTCCGGAAGAGGGCCCACAAGGTCAAGACTAAGTCGTTCAAATGGTTTGGTGGAAGTAGTAGTTATTTGCATTGGCGATCTATTAATTTGTCTTAGGGCCTTATTACTTTGGCATTGGGAACAATCCCTTACGTAAGTTTCGATATCTGTTCGCATGTTTTTCCAGAAATATCTTTCTTTAACTCGATTAAACATTCGCGTTGACCCTAGATGTCCAGCAATAGGAATATCATGGTTTTCGCGAAGTATTTTGGGTATCTCTGAAGGTGTAGGGTAAATTATTGTATTGTGGTAAATATGAACTAGTGTTTGGGTATCATTAAAGATGTAGCAGAACATGTTGTATATTTTTGCCCAGATGTGTTTGTCGAAAGGGTTTATAAAATCAGTGATGGCTAAATTTAAGTCAGCATCGCTAGACTCGCGTAATATATCGGATCGAAGATTTAGTAAACTTTTATAGATTTCGTCATATGAACTGCTATCAAAATGGTATACTTTAGTGAACAGAAAATATATTGATTTTCCTTTATGATCTATTGAGATAAAGGAATAAAGAGATCTTTCTTTTTCTAAGAAGTCTTTAGAGTTTTCGAGGCTACTTAGTATTTCTTCTATGTAAGGATTGGATGCATCGAGGTCGATGGAAGTAGGTATGACAAGGATGTCACAGTTACTTTTTAGGATGCTTTCATCGTGTTCTATGATTTTAGCGTTACTATTAAAGTTTTTATCGTTCATTGCTTTTAAGAATTTGCTGTAATTGTCGTCACGAAGAGGATTTGTCGTGGTATTCGGGGATTTGTTAGATGTAGATGGCGTAGAAAGATTATCGATTCCTGGCAGTGAATCATCATTTTCTAAGAGCTCTACCGACGGAAGTTTATTGTCAAGGTTTAGGGCATCAGGAGGTAGTTGGATATCGAGATCCTCGAGAGTTAGAGGGCTAAATCGAGATGAGGGGTCCTCTGTGTTTTGATTAGAAGTAGACGGGACAGGATCACTTTCTGATGTTTGAATTGGGTTTACAGGATATCGCGATAAGGCGTCAGCAGCGGCATTTAGTTTTCCTTTTTGATACTCAATTTCATATTCATATTCCATTAATTTCAAGCGCCATCTCTGTAATTTACTACTAGGATCCTTGTGATTAAATAACCACTTTAATGGCCTATGATCTGTAATGATTAGGAATTTTCGCCCATAGAGATAAGGGCGAAAGGTTTTACAACCGAACAGGATGGCGACGAGTTCTTTTTCAGTGGTACTATAGTTACATTCGCTCTTGTTGAGGGTTCGAGAGGCATAGGCTATTGGTTTATCTTTACCGATCAGGCTCAGGCCTTGACTGAGAACTGCACCAATGGCATAATTAGAGGCGTCACAAGTTAAGATGAAAGGGGCAGAAAAGTCCGGATAAATAAGAACAGGAGCAGAGGTAAGTTTATGTTTGAGTTCATCGAAAGCGACTTGTTGTTGATTTTCCCATAGGAAAGGGACGTCCTTTTTTAACAGTTGCGTTAGAGGTTTTGCAATTTTCGCGAAGTTATCAATGAAACGACGATAATAAGACACAAGTCCGAGGAAGGACTTAATGTCCTTGGGAGATTTGGGAGTAGGAAATTGAGTTACCGATCTTATCTTATCAGGGTTAGGTTTTACACCGTCCTTAGTTATTAAATGGCCGAGATATGCGACTTCACGTCGGAGAAACTCGCATTTATCGGGTTGAAGTTTCAGATTGTAATCTCTAAGCCTTTGGAATATTGACGCAAGGTTTTCGATGTGAGAATTCAAGTCATGACTATATATAACTATGTCATCTAGGTACACAAAGCACCTTATGCCTTGAAGGCCTGTGAGAGCTGTATTCATTAAACGTTGGAAGGTAGCGGGTGCGTTTTTTAAGCCGAATGGCATTCTTGTGAACTGGTAATGTCCCTGAGGTACACTAAATGCCGTTTTAGAAGCATCTTCTTCATTAATTAAAATTTGATGAAATCCAGATGCAAGGTCAAGGGTAGAGAAGTATTTACTCTGACCCAGCTGATCTAGGATTTCGGATATCTGCGGAATAGGGTAGCTGTCACCAATGGTGATATCATTCAGTTTTCGGTAATCGATAACTATGCGCCATTTTTGCTGACCGGATGCATCAATCTTTTTTGGTACAACCCATATTGGCGAGGACCATGGAGACTCTGAGTGTTTTATGATTCCTTGTTCCAGCATTTGGTCAATTTGTCTTTTGACTTCTTGTTTGTGTACCTCTGGGAACCGATAAGATTTTGTGTTTATTGGATTTTGATCGCTTGTTTTTATATTATGTTTAAGTGCATTTGTATGAGATAGTCTATCACCAGGGATAAAGAATATGTCTGAGTATTCAGAGCAAACATCATGAAGAGTATTTGCTTCTTCAGAGTTAAGGTGAGATATTCTAAGAAGGTTTAATACTTCCTGGGTTCGGAGATAAGAGTCTACGTTTTCAATATGACTAACTGCACGCGTGTCTACTGGGTTAATAAGTTCGCTTAAGGAACTTAAAGGAGTAAGTGTGATATCTAAATTAGACTTCAAGGTAATAGGGGTTTCAGAGGTATTGATCACTGATAAATTGATTCTTTTATTTTCCTTGACTGCAACTAAGCAATTAGCGATCAACAAGTCTTCGTGATAACACTGGTCTAGTACGAGCCCTTCTTTCACCTCTGGGTTGGACACGGAGCATTCTATGATAGTTTCAGACCTGGGAGGAATTGTGTAAATTGGTTCATTGAAATGTAACTTTATTTCATTTTCACCTATTTTCAAGATTTCACGAGTGTAGTCAATTGTACAGCCAAAGGCGAGTAGCATATCAGTGCCGAGTATACCGTCATAAGGTAAGTATATTCGGGGTATTATATGGAATTTATGTATAACAGTAATTTCGTCGTCTATTTTTAATTTAAGCGGAAAGTGGCCCATTGTGGGTGTAGGTTGATCAGTGGGGTCGATACCTTTCAATAGGATTACTTCTGTTGAGATATCGACTGGTATTTGTATGGAAGATTTTTTCAGTACACTCACAGTGGCACCAGAGTCTACGAGGAGAGATATGGTAGTATTCGACACTGAGGAATGGACAAGGATATGAGGTAAGCGTTTCCTAAATGAACCAATATTAATTTCAAAAATTTTTGTTTCAGGTATTGGGTGAGGAGCAGTTGAGTTCGAGGCGATATTAGTGGATACAGAGGGTGCAGAGGATACAGTGCAATGAGTTTGCGGGTCCCTGTCATTAGGGGATACAGAGGATACGGTGGTGTTGCGATTAATTCGCAAGTCCCTATTTTTAGGGGATACAGAGGATACAGAGGATACAGTGGTGTTGCGATTAATTCGCAAGTCCCTATTTTTAGGGGATACAGAGGATACAGAGGATACAGTGGTGTTGCGATTAATTCGCAAGTCCCTATTTTTAGGGGATACAGAGGATACAGAGGATACAGTGGTGTTGCGATTAATTCGCAGTCCCTATTTTTAGGGGATACAGAGGATACAGAGGATACAGTGGTGTTGCGATTAATTCGCAAGTCCCTATTTTTAGGGGATACAGAGGATACAGAGGATACAGTGGTGTTGCGATTAATTCGCAAGTCCCTATTTTTAGGGGATACAGAGGATACAGAGGATACAGTGGTGTTGCGATTAATTCGCAAGTCCCTATTTTTAGGGGATACAGAGGATATAGCATTGGTACCTTTGTTACGGCGATATTTTAAAATTTGATGTTTGGGTCTCACGAGGTACCACCGTGAGCCCTTTACTCGTTTAAATCGTCCACTTCGACATTTTCACCTTCGTTACTATTCATCGCGTGAATTTGAGCTTGATTATTTTGGTAACGCTTTGGAAATGGTCTTTGATTATTTAAATCCCTGAAGCGATTATTGAATTCCCGTTTCTTACATTCCTCAATAGTGTGGCCCGTGTTTTTGCAATAGCGGCACACTGGAGGGCCTGATGTTGATGGTTTATTATTATTAAATTCATTTGGATAACTTTGCTGTGTATGATTTCGGTTTTGTTGGAAGCGGCGTTGAGGCCAGCGTCCGTGATTAAGTGAATGGCTGTTAGTTGTTGACGGATTTCGTTTGGAAATAGTATGTAAAATCTTCTCTTCGGACACAGCGAAGCCAATGGCTTCATTTAAAGTTTCAGGGTCACGGCATCTGACTACGGTAGACAATCGAGAATTCAAGCCACTAATAAATGAATATAATGCTAAGTCTTGCATTGCGGCGACCCGGCCAGCCAATTCGCCTTTCTTTTTAGTGGGTATTGATATATTAATTTCAGTTAATAGTTTGGCTAGACACGTCTCTACTCGAAGTGCGAACTGGTTAACCGTCTCGCTATTAGACTGACAGCAGTCCTGAAGATCCGAGTGTAGTGCAGCGTAGTGTTTTTTCTCGCCAAATTGATCTTTGAGAAAATCTTCCAGTTGCTGCCAGTTTTCGAACTCTTTAATTGAGCACGCACTCTCAGCACGGCCTTCTCATTGGCTTAAAATATATTTTAAAACTATGTCTTGCTGATGTGATGACGTAAGGCCGATTGCATTTCTGCAATTATTTAAAAATGCGCCCAATTTCTCCCGGTTACCATCGAATTTATTTATGAATTTGCTGATGAAATTTATATCTAATTCCTTAGACATGACGACAGGCTCGTCTTTGGGCATTATCGTAAACAAAACAAAGATAAGGCAGAGTGCAAGTGCGCTATTGAAATGGAATGCAGCACTATTCTCGGAACAGTATGATAAGGGCTTAATACACTGGAATTATTTTATCTCCTAAATATTATTAAAAGTACTTATATAGAGTTCAATTATAAGTTTCAATTTAGTTTAGAATTACGATGAAATTTGTAAACGAGTATGATCACCAGCACTAATTTTGCAACACGGAATACTGTATTTTTTTTATGTAGAATAGATGTACTCACATGAACACGAAATTACACTTTTTTATAGAATAGATGTACTCACAGGAGCAATGCAACTGTGACGGCGACACGAATCATTTCGGAGCTCGGAGAACTCACTCGAGGTGAGTGGTTGGAATTCGGAGTATGCCCGATTGACAGGCACGTGACGATCTGGTTCAACCAGCAGGATACAGCGATTTGGAAATTAAGATTTCGGCACTTTTCACGGTCACGGTCACAACACAAAAGTTCACTGAACTGAGGCGTTCCGAGGATTTCCTTTTACTAAAATCCCACCGCTGCCACCAATGTTATACGAGAACCCGAGAAACAGTTTTTAAAAAAAACACTTTGTTGGTTACACGGAAGTAGTAATTTATTAAGGGCTTTAGCCTTGACACAATTCGGGTTTGAACTTGAATAAAAATGAACTGGCAGACACGCGACAGAATATGATGTAGCCGGCTTAACGGTTGCGCTCGGACTGGCTCCACAGGACCGCGGGACGCAAAGTTAGCCTAAAGATGATGATAATGCATTTTATACAGAAATCTATATAATCAATATATTACTGTTAATTAAGGGTTTTCCCTAACATTGGGAAACCATAACAGAACGAAAAAACTCGATGAACTGGTTCACAAGGCCACAGTTACCCAGCCAATTGAAATTAAAGAACAACATATAAATTGTAATTTTATGATAAAATAAGTCGGAGTAGCCGGCTCGGAGAACTAGCACCTCAATTTTAAAAGCCGGATGTTTTTGCAATATTTTCATTGCCTCATTTTGGAATTGCTCTCTGCCAAAATAGACTTATTTCATAACTATAAATATGACCGATGATGAGTCTCTAACAAACAACATCGAAAACGCTCCTTTGCGTAATGAATCAAGTTGGAGTAAAGAGGAAACTTTTGACTTTCCACCTCAGGCGACTGCTGAAACTTCATTGTCCCGAGATGACGTTCGTAAAATTATCCACGAAGTTATAAAGACTGAATTATCTCGAATGCTGTGTAGCTTCAACGAATCTATTAATGCGATTCTAAATAGAGGACTACAGCCCATCAATGCGAAAATTGCTGCTATTGATGACTCGATCAAATTTATGAACATTCAGTTTGATAACCTGCTTAAGGGGCACGCTACATCTAAGGACACTATAAAAGATCTGCAGAAGGAGAATTCTGATATAAAAATTAGTATTCATTCACTAAAAAAGCGTCTAGATCAGTTGGAGCAACCAAGCCCGTCAAACAATGTTGAACTTCAATGCTTACTCGAAAATAAACAGGAAGATGTATTCAATATTGTGTCAGAAATGCCTAAAGTGGCAGAAAGCGCTATGGAAAACAGAGATGTTCAGCGTTGCTTCAAGGTTGCTACACTCAACCCTGATAATACTGGACCAAGATCATTAGCACTGCGGTTCGCTTCCCCTCCAGTTCACGACCAATTCCTAACTTCTATTAATTACAAATATAATCAGCTGCTTTGGTCTTTGCATGCTGCGGCAAAGACCAAAGCTAGGGAACTTGGTTATAAATTTGTCTGGATCCGGGGAGGCAGAATTTTTATGCGTAAATTACAAGAATCTAAGGTGATCATGGTTAGAAACATGGACACTTTAAATAAATTAATTTAGTTTATTTAATAAATAGCTCGTACAACGATATATCAACGATATCGTGGCATTGATATTGACTTAACTTTTGTTAAAATTGATTGCTGTTGTCTCCAAAGAGATCACGCAGTTTCTTAACTTTTGTCTTCAATCGTTCTTAGAAAACCGTGACTTTGTTATATCGACTGAGACATGGCCTAAGTACATAGCGTTTTGACAAACAGCACCCTGATTGCGTAAAATACTATTATTATTAATTTGAATAATTTTGAAGCATATTTCCAATCCATTGCTCCTTCTGTTTAAAAAATGTTTTTTAACAACAGTGTAAATAACGCAATGAATGTTATTAATCTGTCAAACGAAATTCATTGCAGCTACTGATAATTTTGTTACGCAATCACCCGGCTGGGTTAGTTCGAAAGAGCCTCAAAATTAACGAATCAAATTCGACATCCCATACGTTTTATTTAAGTACTCTATGAGACAGTTGATACATTTTTCCGCGATTACAATATTGGTCAATGGAAAAAGTTGTCCCTCATGTCGTTGAAAAGACACAATTTTGGACAGTCTACATGTCGAAAAGGTGTGTTTAAGGGAGAAAGAAGTTAAAACTAAGCATTGTCATTTGTGCTCCATTGAATATTATTAAGACATTTCGTTATTAGAAATATTGTCAGCTTCAGGTATATAATATATATATATAATATAATATATTCTTGGAATTCTTACAGTACAAAACTAAAAACCTCATTATCTTACGCAAAACCTAGACTGTAGTGAGTAAAATAGTTTTTTTTCAGGCATCTGGCTTATGCGTGCAGAATTACATGAAAGAAACGATCATACGAAGCCAGACTGTGTCCTTTAACATCATCGTTCACCTTTTTCTTATATTAAAAAGTCTGGTGCAAAATTGACTGTTTCGAGCTACTTGACAAGTTTCAGTTCAGTTTCTGCTAAGGAGTATCAGTATGTAGAGCACTCGGCGTAAGTTCTGTCGTCCTTCGGCTTTGTAAACTGTTAAACAGCTAGAGAGATCTTGTTGACGTACTGTCGGACTCATTCAGTTAGGTTCTCAGAATAGTTAACAATGTCCCCGATTCCCCTACACAAACTACATAAACTTTTTTCTCGGTGGTAGGCCACAACATCAGCCGCCGGCGTAAGTTACCACCCACCAAACAAAGTCATGCCGCCAAGCGATTCATCGTGTTCCGGCATGATGTCTGGTGAAGCCGTACGGAAGACGGGTGTGAGCAGTTGTGTTGCGATGTACGTGCCGGGTACGATGCGCGTAATGTTGTTGTGTCGGGAGTTTGGTTGTGGAGGGCCTCCAGATCAATATCCCTCTGGCGCAGCATCGTTGGTCGTGTTGTTGGGTTTAACATTGCATCACCGCGCTTAACTGCCGTCTTCCTTCCTATTTACTCAGTTCTTTTGAGTGAGTAGGCTTAATAAACTAGCGCGCTTTACCATCAACGATTGCATCACTGCTTACCCTCAGGCGGAATTGCAGTCAAGCGCTAGTATGTAATTTATATAAAAAAACTAAATTGTAAGTTCAGTGCATTTTTTCTTTAAATGTCATTAAGGAAAAGACAGAAGAAGCTCGTAAATTGACGTATTGTGGTCACAATGTTTTCAATCACGTCTTAACTGTTTAAGGTATATTTTAATTTGACGGGACCAAACTGATATTTTCTATTTTAATTTGACGGGACTAAACTGATATTTTATATTTTAATTTGACGGGACTAAACTGATATTTTATATTTTAATTTGACGGGACTAAACTGATATTTTATATTTTAATTTGACGGGACTAAACTGATATTTTATATTTTAATTTGACGGGACTAAACTGATATTTTATATTTTAATTTGACGGGACTAAACTGATATTTTATATTCTGCCCTTTTCTTAATGAAATAGAAAGAAAGGAATCATTGAACTTAAATTTAATTTAGGAAATTCGCGCTTATGTCTAAAATTTTACATTAAATTATTACATTTTATCTTTATTTTACACTAGCTTTCCGCCTGCGGCTTCGCCCGCGTGGAGTTCGGTTATATCGCACTTTTTAGGTTTCCCTCGGGAACATCAAATTTTTTCGCGATAAAAGGTACGTACCTACCTATGTTCTTTCTCGGGGTCTAAAGATTGTCTGTGCCAAATTTCATCAAAATCCGTTGAGAGGTTTAAGCGGGAAGCGTAACAGACAGACAGAAATAAAATCCATACTAATATTATAAATGCGCAAGTAACTCTGTCTGTCTGTCACATTGTGCTTTTCAATATATTTCAGAGTATTTCACTTATGTAATTAATCTCATATTATAGTGCTTGTGGCGCAATTAAAATGATTATAAGCCCCGCATGAAGGCTAGAGTGAATAGGCACTTAAAAATTATCGCGGTTTATTAGCCACGATCGCTTCACTTCTTACTTCAGGCGGGATTGCGGTCAAGCATTAGTTTATAATTATTTAAAATAAAAGTTTTTTTTTATAATTGTAATAGTAATTTAAAAAAATGTTTTTTTTTTAGTTAGATTTTAGTGAAACATTAAGTATTTATAATAAATTGTAATAGTGTATAGTGTTTGGGTCAACCAACAATACAGTAACAAGACAACCTTTTATAAGAACAATCTTTTATATTCTATTAAATTTAAAACAAAAAATGTAATATGCAATATATTAGATTTTTTGTTTTGAATTTGTACGTATTTTTATATCAGTAAAAGATAAATAAATAAACATTAAAATGTATCGTTTTTTTAAATAGACAATTCCTTTAAACTAAAATCTTAGAGCTCGGGCCAGATAGGCTAAAACAATGCATACGATTAGGTTTTTACATAAACAACTGAAAACAGAACTTCCCTAATTAACCCAATCAACCCTAACGACCGCTCACAGATTTCAATCCACATTACCACCATTACCTTAATCCTTTTGGAGACATCACCATCATTCATGTACGGGTTCCCACGATACATCACGCGAACGCATAGCCTTAAACGAAGGGCGGCCATTTTAACAGAAATTATTATAATAAATCGCATCCGTTTACAGTGAAGACAGTGGCGCCCCTCTGTTATGGCCGGTAGGCATGCGACGGTTTCGTTTTAAATTTTGGAAGAGAAATTCTGAAAGTTTTTTGTTTGATTGTAAGTGGTATAATTCTATGATTCTTAGTTAAATATTGAACACGAGAATTATAATACTTAGATGAAACTCTCTGACCGTGTGTTTCAATTGCCTTTTCAAGGAACTCTCCGAATGGTTTGTTGACACTTCCCATGATCCTAAGGCTGGCTTTTAACTTGAATTAAATCGACAGCGATGCCGATGAATTTTTTGACGTTGTATTTTGGTTTATTAATAATTTTAGTTAGTGTAGGTTATTATTATAGATTGAGAGTCAGGGTCATTAGGGTGGCATGCCTACTGGCTGGATCCTGGAGGCGAAAGTCCTCGAGCCACTATACCGTTGGCGTGAGGAGGCGCGGGCCGAACGGCCGCTGCAGCATCAGTACGAGCAGCGTCGGTCGCAGCTCCGCCAGGTCCTGGTGGCGGAATGGCGGGGCAGGCTTTCACGCCCTACTGCATTACCACTATCCGGTAGGCCGGTACTGCCTTTGCAGCATCCCTTAATGGGTCCAGGGGCGACGAACTCAAGGACGTCTGTCGCCCCCCAAAACATTAGGACCCGAGGTGGCGGCGCGAAGCGTTCCACGCCTGCCCCTCTTAGAGTCAAGCAACTCACCCCCCCCCTACCACAGTGATGGGCCGGTACCAATCGGTTATTATTGTGTTCTTATAAACACTTACTAGTCTGCATCCCTATTTATTTTTAAAAACTATGGATATAGCGTAGGTTTGTTTTTTAAGTAGAAACTAAGAATGTACATAATGTATCCTGTTATATTAATATTACAGTACCAAAATTGTACAACAGGATGTAATCAGTAATGCACTAATGCACTAATGAAATGGCGAGTGATATTATAATATCACTCGCCATTTTGTATATATCTCATTTTTAACCGACTTCAAAAAGGAGGAGGTTACTCAATTCGACCGTATATATGCTTTTTTTTTTATGTTTGTTCGCGCATAACTTCGTTGTTTATGAACCGATTTTGATAATTCTTTTTCTGTTGGAAAGAGGACGTTCCCAAGGTGGTCCCATTATAAGAATATCAGGGTTTGATGGTGGAAGACCAGAGAAAACAAGGGGAACTTTCAAAAGTTGCAGGGGCGACTAGTGCATTTCTTAGCATTTTCATTAAGTATTATAAAGCAATACAATTTAATAAAGGTCTAGAGTAGATCTGATGATGGAGCCGGGAGACATTCGAAGGAACTCCTCAACAATTCACAGCAGTTACCTTGTGTTTGGGCTCGATTAATTTGTATTGATAAGAACTTTACACCTAGACGGGTTGTGACTGTTATAAGAGCTCTGATGATGAAGACAAAGGCCAGTTCCGGGAACTCCTCAACGGTTTACAGTAGCTACTTTGTGGTTGGACTTCATTCATTTATATTGATGAGACCTTTGCACCCATTGGGTTAAAATAATGGTCTGCAGTAAATTTGATGATGAAGACCATAGGCAGTTGAGGGAATACTAACGGGTAAAAAATTAAAGTAAACAAAATTACGTCGTTTCCCAACTATATTTGCGTCAGCTTCCAGTCTGAACGGATGCAACTGAATACATAGTACTTTTAACAACTAAAAAGTGTAAAATAAAAACTTTTTTACAAAAAACCAACCGACTTCCAAAAACCACTACAAAGTGAAAAATAACTAATTTCGGAAGTCGGTGTCTTTGGTTTTGTATATTCGTTTTTTGACACCGACTTCCGAAATTAGTTATTTTTCACTTTGTAGTGGTTTTTGGAAGTCGGTTGTTTTTTGTAAAAAAGTTTTTTGTTCTTTGTTCTACAATTTTCAAACATGAAAAGTATTGCAGAATAACACATCCGTTAACTCAGTAGTTGTGATATCGTACGTAAGTCGTGAATGTGTGCAGACGGTTTCATTTGCTTGTCCCGCCATTAAATACTTGTTTACTTAATGACTGTTAGAAGCGTGAGCATGGCTGTTAATTTGAAACAAGTCATCGGTTGTCATGCAAAGAAAATTAATGTAAGGCGTTTTTATAGTTAGTTTAATTATTTTAATAAGGTGTGGAATTGTATTTTTTTTTTATTCAACGAACGTATATTAACGTTTTAATTACATCTTTTAGTACATTTTTTATAAAAATAAAAATAATACACTTACATTCGTAAACTTTTTAAACAATGTCAATAAAATGTTAAAATTCAGATACAAGTTTAAATACAGTCTTAAAATCGTAATTAGGTACAAGTTTATAAAAATGAGGTGAAATCAAAGGGCATCAATAAATTTGTCTGCATAAATGTCCGTATGGTGCTCAATAAGCTGTCAGTCAGTATTGCTACGTTATATGGCAATACAGAATCTTTGGCCAAAAAAAGAAAACTTAGTACTCAACGATATTTATAATTTGTAACCAAATAATCAGTCATAAAACATAGACTTAGAATTCAAATCACCACCATCACACACAAACTAAACAAAACAATCACTAAAGACTGAATGAAAATTAAAATCTGACCTGACTTTGTCGCAAAATGTGACCATACCACATATTCCCTTTTCACAAACTAAATTAAATTTGAGTTCAGTTCATTTTCTTTCCTTTTCATCAAGAAAAGGACAAAAAAAACTTTTTTACAAAAAACGAACCGACTTCCAAAAACCACTACAAAGTGATAAATAACTAATTTCGGAAGTCGGTGTCAAAAATGAATATACAAAACCAAAGACACCGACTTCCGAAATTAGTTATTTTTCACTTTGTAGTGGTTTTGGAAGTCGGTTGTTTTTTTGTAAAAAAGTTTTTATTTTACACTTTTTAGTTGTTAAAAGTACTATCTATTCAGTTGCATCCAGTTAGACTGGAAGCTCACGCAAATATAGTTGGGAAACGACGCAATTTTGTTTACTTAAATTTTTACCCGTAAGTATTCCCTCAACTGCCAATGGTCTTCATCATCAAATTTACTGCAGACCATTATTTTAACCCAATGGGTGCAAAGGTCTCATCAATATAAATGAATTGAGTTCAAATACAAGGTAGCTACTGTAAATCGTTTAGGAGTTCCCTGAACTGACATTTGTCATCATCATTAGCTCCCTAATGACAGTCACCACCCATCTAGGTGTAAGGTTCTTGTCAATGCAAATTATTCAAGCACAAACACAAGGTAGCTGCTGTGAATTGTTGAGGAGTTCCTTCGACTGTCTCCCGGCTCCATCATCATATCTACTCCAGCCCTTTATTAAATTGTAGTGCTTTAAAATAATAAATGAAAATGCTAAGAAATGCACTAGTCGCCCCTGCAATTTTTGAAAGTTTCCCTTGTTTTCTCTGGTCTTCCACCATCAAACCATGATATCCTTATCATGGGACCACCTTGGGAACGTCTTCTTTCTAACAGAAAAAGAATTATCAAAATCGGTTCATAAACGACGAAGTTATGCGCGAACAAACATAAAAAAAGCATATATACGGTCGAATTGAGTAACCTCCTCCTTTTTGAAGTCGGTTAAAAATAAATACTAGTTCAGTGTTGCCAAATTATTCCACGACTGACGTAAAGTGACATATTTTTAGTAGCCATGTTTTTAATCGCGTCTAAATATCACCACCATGTCTAATATATATCATAAAAGACTCACATCTATTCAAAAATACCTAGCACTGCAAGCACTGAAGAATTCAACAAACATTTCAATGCATTGCTGCTTCGGAACGCGGGCACAGTTGAAAGGATGAGGAAGAACCGGCAATGTTTATGCAAGGCGATTGTCGGGCGCTCTTTGTGTTCCCCGGCAGCCAGCGACGCTGCATCGCTTCCATTCCTTAAGGAATTAGTTGGGACGTTGATCTACGAACAGTTGTAGGTTCTTTTCTATTTAAATGCTGAAAGTTTTTAGACATATTTAGATGCTCGTTTGTCGCCTTTTTTGATTCTGTAATTTTTTGTTGTACATTTTTTATTGCTCCTTAAACACAGCCTATCTGAAGGTCAATTGCCGGCTGCCGGCAGAAGTTACCACCCACCAGACAAAGTCTTGCCGCGAAGCGATTCGTCGTGTTCCGGTATGAAGTCTGCTGTAGCCATACGGAGGACGGGTCTGAGTTGTGTTGCGATGTGTGCGGGGTACGATGCACCAAATGTTTGGTGGTGGAGGGTCTCCAAATCAATCTTGCAGCATCGTTGGTCGTGTTGTTGGGTTTAACATTGCATCACCTTGCTCAACTGTATATACAACGTGTAACATAAAGGGTATATACATAACAAAGGCATGGCATCTTTATATGATATCAAACGATATTGGAAGGGTTTTTTAATTCTATCTCTTTATGTTAGGAAGTTATGGGGAAAAACACCGCCTGTGATGGGCTACTATCATACTAGTCGCACAGAGATATAGAAGACATTTATCGGATTTTGGCAAGTAACGTGACGGGTAACGAGTAGTTTTTAACATATGTAGTGTGCTGCCACGTTTGTTATGATTTTATTTTAAGAAACACACGAAACCGAAAATTTGGTACCAATTTTTTAAGTAGTTTATTTTGAGTTGAAACCCTTCTGATATCGTTTGATATCATCTAAAGATGGCATGCCCTTGGTATGTATATACCCTTTTTGTTACACGTTGTATATAATATCTCTTAATAAACGAGCGCGCTTTACTATCAACGATTGCATCACTGCTTACCATCAGGAGATTGCGGTCAAGCACTTCTTTTTTAAGTATAAAAAAGAAACAATTTTCTTTATTTTAAACTTTCTCTCAGTCTAGTCCTAATGTCATCTCGGCGACAATCAAATCTCCAAAAACTTGTCATAATGTAGGGAGAAGAAGTATTTTTAGTCTCAAAATATACTGAGATCAGACTGCAAATGCAGACTATGAATGTACAGTTCATAAAGTTAAGAGAATAGGACAATTCTATTAACTAGGATTTTACCCTGTTGTTAAATTCATAAGACTAACATTCCAGGCCAGAAAGCGCCGTGTTCGCGATTTTTGCATTTTCATATCTCTTTAGTTTTCGATTTTATCTTCGGGTCATCTCTTATTTTCTACGACGTTCAAAAAGTACATAACTTAGCTTAACTTTAATAAAAAAGTTTGAGGCCTGTTCGATATCTGCTGAGTGTTGTGTAAATAAATACAACAAAATGCTTCATTACATTAAAAATACGTGTCATCTGCACATCACACACATCAGTATAATGACACTTCTCTCCGCTTCTCACATCTGGCGGCTGAATGCAGACGTTAATACGTGTTTACAGCAGATTCGTGCTCTGCATTCCATAGTCCTGGGAACAGTCTTCTCCCATTGCCTTCATTTATTGTATTAAAACGTTTCGCATATCTTAGGAAACTAAGAAATACGATTGAAATGTTAATGGTGTCTTTCGTCTGTCCTCGCTTCGATTACTAGATAGAGATACCATCTGGCTATCTAAATTAAGCTGCCTAGCTTTAACCTTCCTACCCCAAACTCTAAGCTGCCTAGCTTTTACCTTCCTACCCCAAACTCAGAACACAACAAACCTTTTAACGTGCACTTTATAACAACTTTAAATACACGGAAGAAACTCTTAACACAAAAACCCATCGAACTTCGTCCGTCACTTCCAACATAATTTACAACAAATTTTCAATTAAGGAGAGCACACTAAAAGTGGTGATTACTAGAGATTAGTCACCAGTGTGGCGAGACGAACGTGAAACTATTTCGTCTAATTAAAACTTTGATCGGCGCCTCGGTGTTCGTCAACTGTTTAATGAGTTAACTCTTTGTATATTGCATTTTTGTGTTGGTTTTTGTTGGTAGGTACTTTTTTTAAAAATAGTTTTATAGTGAATATATAAAATAACAGTGACATTTTGTCTAGTTGACATTAATAATTATAGTTATAGACTGTTACAAAACACGTTTAACATGGCTTCTAGCTTTATAAGTTTGGATTGTTTCTACTACTGCTACTTTAAGTAGGAGTCGGCTATAATCTACCAGGCGAGCCACCAGTTCATGTTGGTAGATATCATTGTCTTAAAATTTTTAGTTTTATGACATGTTAATTTCCTCGCGATTTTTTCTTACACTATTCTGAGAAAAGTGGTGTTGAAATCATTTACACAAAAAAGCAGCTATCTGAGATTTGAACCTATGACTTGTAAATCACGGCCATTACCACTGAGTTTCCACTACTTTCTTATTTTCTAATTATGTACTGAATTGATTGTATAGAATGGAATAAAAAAAACATTTACAAATAAATTAATTTAAGGGTACTTAGGAGAATCATCAATGACTAGCGGCCGCCATCGACTTCGTTCGTTTGGAGTTAGATATGCCTGCTCCTATTGGTCGCAGCGTGATGTTATGTAGCCTAAAGCCTTCATGGATTAATGGGCTATCCATCGCAAAAAGATTTTTTTTTAATCGGACCAGTAGATCTTGAGATTAGCGCGTTCAAACAAACAAACTCTTCAGCTTTATATATTAGTATAGATACTTAGATGAAGAAAAATATGTGTGTTTTTTTCGTTATAATTAATAATTGCGAGGAAGGAAAGAGAGATAGAGCTTTTGTATACTAGGCATCATAATCAAATTTCAGCCCAGAATCACCCAAAAAGGCTTAAACCCCCTTCTTCTTCTTCCCGATTCTGTGCATCTCTCATCCAGGTGTTTCCCTTGACTTTGTAATTATCGACCCAGCGCGCTTTTGTACTGTTTAGATTTCTTTGGCCGATTCTAGGCCACCGTTTGGTACATCGGCCATCACTTTGTCTACCTAGAAATTCTATCTAAGTCCCCTTTAGCCTAAGTATACTACAACTTTGATAGCAGAGTAATGTATATGGATTATAAATATTTATGCACTTAAACTCAATATTTATACACTTAAATGTTAGTGAATAGAGTTCAAATATGTGAGCTGTCACGCCCTTTATGCCAGGGGCTTTTATTTAGGTATGTAATAAGTTTTACTTTTTACATTTCAGTGATATATTATTTTTTGTTTTGCTTTTGTGGTATTTTGGCGTGGCTAGCTGGCATATTTATATATTTTTTCTCTTGTATTACTGTATCTACATAGTATTGTATAAGCTATTGTGTTTTTTCTAAATGAACAGCCAGCTGTGCTGCTGGGGAGTTTCTTCCGCTACTTCTTCTTCCCAGCGAAAGCACTAGGAAGTGTCCATGGGTGGGCGTTTTGCGGGACTGTCTTATGTAATATTGACGTTCAAAAAGTGCTGATTATCAGCCTAGTTTGAATAAAAAACTTTTGGATTTTGATTTTTGATTTCACGTTTGCAGCTCATCCTCAATGATAATGTATTTTACCTCTGTATTTTAATTTTGTATTTAGCTGGGTATCGCAGCGTCGAGAAATAAAATTGTAAGTTTGATCTTATTTTCATTTTAACTGTTAATGCTTGACCGCAATCCTGCCTGATAGTAAGCAGTGATGCAATCGTTGATGGTAAAGCACGCTAGAAATTCTATAATATTAGCGTTCTATTACTTGTATTTTTATTTTACTGTACGAGTTTACCCTTTTTTATTTGACTACTCTGATAAAGGCTGAAACAAACTCAAAGGGCACAATCTCTCTCAAAGTCCAGAGATAGTATTTGTTAGATTATGTGAAGATCATGTAGACTGGTGCCTGCAATGATCTTTCGCAGCTCGCCACTCGGTAAGGACCAGGCCTGAGTCGACAGCGCGTCGTGTTTCACGCGCGCCTCAACGAGATGTCAGCACATCGTGACGGGGTCCACGAAGACCGATGTCTCCTGGGTCAGGGTTGTGGGTTGGTTAAACAAGAAACCGTGGCCCTGGCCGTCGCACAGGCAAGTGAAGAAACACGGGTGGGTTTTTAGTCAGTAAAAGTCTGACACGCTCTTCCGATCTGCCCAGAGTGGGAGAAGTCATTTGATGATTTCTTGAAAGGCCTTAGAAAAAGACAGAAAGGATGCTTTGATAAAATTCATCTCCAAGTTTGTATATTATACCAACGCAGCGTACATGGGCGTACCTAGATGGGGGCAGGGGGAGGCCGTTGTCCCCCCCCCCCCCCTTCTCCTGGAAATCTCGCAGGACATGTATGAACTCCCCTTATTACTAAACAAAGTATAAACGAGGACTTATCTCTAACTTTTAAATAAACCGCACAATAGACACTAACAGAATGTACTACGGTGTAATTTCCAAAAAAACTGCGTGCGTCTATAGTGCATAAAGATTACCCACTCTAAAAATTCGACTTGCCTCCCACTAGTCCTGACTTCCCTTCCCCTAGGCCTGACTTGCCCATAAGGCCAGAACCTGGGTACGCCCATGGCAGCGTACGCTACAGTACTAACCAGGCTTTTTATTTTAACATCGTAAAACTAAACTTACCAACACATCTTTATTCCTGAAGTGTCCCTGAATGTTTAAACAGGTGAAGTAAATTTTGTCTGGATGGTTTGCAACTCGCAGTTCAGTCGCATTAGGACTTCCATGTTTTATATCGAACGCACGTCCCCGAGCTCAAAGTTTGTACAAGTATGTTGGACTATCTACGTTGGAACATACCTTGGAGACAGTTTAAATGCTCCGGTTGTCGAAACAGGGGACAAAATAGGTAGTTATGTGCTGCCAAGAAACGACATAATGGTTTTTTTTACTACTGCAACTATACACCTAGGAAAGGAAAGAAAATTTGCTTCAGTCACTATCGCCGGTTACAGCGTAGACGACTACGTTTATACAATATGTAAAGAAAACCCTGTCCGACCCATAAGGTTAAGGTTAGGTAAACACAGGACCAAATATAATATAACATTTTACGTAATCATCATAGTAACAATACTAATGAATTTTGAAATAATATTTTTTCCTGCGAATTAATTCCCCGAAATTTGGTATTTTTTACCCGACTACGGCAAAGCAAAAGGAGGGTTATGATTTTGACAGGCTATGTATGTATGTATGTATGTATGTATGTATGTATGTATGTATGTATGTATGTATGTATGTATGTATGTATGTATGTATGTATGTTCATCTGTTCCCTCGTAACTTCTAAACTAGTTATCAGAATTCGACAAATGACATATCATTAGAAGCGTCTTAATTGTCCGCTGGTTATAGGCTATATGGGGTTTCACAAAATCTACTGTGGCGCCCTCTAGCGGACAAAACATACAGAGTAAAAATATAAAGTTAAGATAAATGTGCCGTGTTTGGTATCATTTGAAAGCGCTTTACTTGTACATTTTGAATATATATATATTGCTAGCATTTGCTTGTGACTTTACCTGTATTCATGGGCTGGTTGCATATAATTCACATCTTTTCGTTCATAGCTTCTTTACTACAGTATCAGAATAAGACCACTGCAGTACCATTAGAAGGGCCTTGATATTATGTTAGTTATGAGCTATAAAGCTTGTCCCCAAATTTAGTATTGCGCCCTCTAGCGGACAAAAGTTCTATGTTAATATAAAATTAAAATAAATATACCATGTTTGGTATCACGTGAAAGAGCTTCACGAGTACTTTATGCTTGTACATAATTACAAGAATGCTTTAATGATGTTAAATATGAGCGATAAGAGTAAAGCGCGGATCACGGGAACTCTGAATCGCTTTATGCAATGTAGAGCAGTGTGATCATTAATAGAATATGTAATACACTAATGAAAACGACATAAGCTGGGAGTAACTACACTCGGTGAAGGCGGAAGCAGTTTGATAACTATATGCCTTCGGGCTTATATTGTTACTAGCTTTCCGCCCGCGGCTTCGCCCGGTTATATCGCACTTTTTAGATTTCCCTCGGGAACATCAAATTTTTCCAGGATAAAAGGTATCCTATCCTATGTTCTTTCTCAGGGTCTAAAGATTTTCTGTGCCAAATTTCATCAAAATCGGTTGAGAGGTTTAAGCGGGAAAGCGTAACAGACAGACAGACAGACAGACAGAGTTACTTTCGCATTTATAATATTAGTATTGTTACGGGCTAGGGGTACTTAAACGCCGGTTAAGGGTTACGAAGTTTATTGGCAACGAAGGTACAGTTGGTTGTAGGCAATGACAAGTAGAATGTCGCTGACGTTGCACCGAAGTCTTCTCTTACGTCCACGAAGTCCGTGTTGTAAACACACAACAATGCTACAGATGTTACTTCACGTAGTACTCACAGTTCTCGTTACAGTTGTCGCAGTAGGTATTCTCAAAGATCGCTTCTTAACTGTCGCTGTTTTCGTATCGCTAGTCGAGTGTAGACTGACTGTGCGCCGGCGTCGCTCCGCCTATATATAGGCCAGCTGATCGAACATTCCGGAATCCTCTAGACGTAATAATAATAGCACATAAGTTCGAGGTCACTCGGAAGTACCTACGGTAATTCCCGGAAACGGGTTTCCAGAAATTTCGATGTCGACACTTTGTTGACAAAACTGTTGAGACCTGTACCATTCGATAGGCCGTCCTAAGTCTAGCAATGCGTTTTATTATTGTACCTAGGAAATGTCTAGATCTAGCGAAATAGGACTTAAAAGTGACACACTGCTTGTCACGCGATATTGAACCTTATGCCATCGACATAAGGTCCATTCGTAACATTGCCTCCTTCTTAGTCATGCTCGTCCCGAGCATGATTTGATCCATAATAGCGAGCTAGGCGGTCAACGTGTACGACCTTCAGCTTCCCTCTAGGTCCTTTCTTAATCCGGTAGGTGACATCGTTTATTCTGGTTACTATCGTGTACGGACCCTCCCATTTGGCTTGGAACTTTGGACTCTTTCCTTTCCTTCTAATGGGATTATGTAACCATACTAAAGTTCCCTCTTCAAATCCGGGCACGTTAGCTTTGCGGTCGTATCGGATCTTCATCTTCTGACTGGTTTTCAGACCATTCTCTCTCACTAGCTCATGTATTCCATCTAATTTACGCCGCAGGTCGGCCACATAGTCGACGGCTAGGATAGGAGTATCGGGAGGTGTTCCGGTTAGTGCATCTATGGGTAGTCTAAAGTCTAATTTCTCGGCCGAAGTTGACTTTCGCCGGTGTGCAATTTGTGCTGTCATGTGTTGCTGAGCGGTATGACATTAAAAAGAGTGGAATGTATTGGTCCCAATCCCTTTGATGTTCTTCCACTACTTTGGCCAAATGATTCTCTAGCGTCTGGTTGAATCGTTCGACCATTCCATCTGACTGTGGGTGATATGGTGTTGTACGGGTCTTATGTATCTCGAGTAGTTGGCAAACCTCTTGAAATAGTGAAGACTCGAAGTTTCTACCCTGGTCAGAGTGTAACACCAAGGGAACGCCAAATCGACAGAACACCTCGTGAACTAATTTTTTTGCCACTGTATGAGCTTCCTGGTTATGTACTGCAAAAGCTTCTGGCCATTTGCTGAAATAGTCTTGCATGACGATGATATACCTATTCCCTTCTTCAGTAACAGGGAATGGCCCCGCTATATCGACAGCAACTCTTTCCCATGGTGCACCAACATTGTACACTTTCAGCCGACCTCTGGCTCTCGTTTGCGGTCCCTTTACTGAGGAGCAAGCTACGCATTTTCTACACCAGTCCTCTACGTCTTCGCGGCAATGCACCCAGTAGAATCTTTTCCTCACCTTCTCCAGGGTTTTCTTTACTCCTAGATGTCCTCCGGATACTCCGTCGTGCACCTGTCTTAGCACTGACGCGACTTTATCGCAGGGGACAACTATCTGTAAGGTGACCTCCTGTCCACTGGGCGATTCCCATTTCCTCTTGAGAACTCCATTATCAATTATCAGGCTGTCCCACTGAGCCCAGTAACTTTTTACTGTTGGGCTAAGCGCTGATATTTCACTCCAAGCGGGCCTCTGGCCACGTTGTTTCCATTCGATTACTGACTTCAAGTCACTATCTTTCTTTTGTGCGTCTTCCAATGATTGATTATCCCAGTCTTCGTCCAAAGCGTTCACCTGGATAATCCTTACGTTCTCTTCCTGTTTGTCGCAATGTCGGCCCTTACTTCCTGAAGTAACCTGGCGACGGCGCCCCTTTTGTCTTGCCTTTTTCTCGAGGCGCTTCTTCTTACGGGCCTCGTCCTCGACTTCCTTGTCCCGGCTTCCGTCTGCCTCACTCCGCGACCTTCCGCGCGACCGCTCACGCTCGTGTTCTCGCTTGCCGGGACGTTTGCGTTCCCGGTCTCGGTCTCGCTCCCGGTCCTTGACGCGTTCCCGCTCTCGTTCAGCGGATCGCTCGCGGTGCCCGCTCCGCTCGCGCCACTCGACTCGCTCGCACGGGCGCTCGGGCTCGACCTTCGCATCGCGCTTGCGCCACTCCATCACCGCGGCCTCCTCACGTGACCAAGAAGTTCTTCTTCCCTTAGCCTTCCTGGGACAATCAATTCGAATGTGCCCTTTTTCGCCGCACTCGTAGCAAGTTGGTCCTCGTCGGGCTTTCATTTGTGCGGTTACCTCACGAATACGGTGGTGTGGTCGGCCATCTTGGCGTACTGCTTCCACCTCCAGAGCGTGTGTCAAGGCTGCCTTCAGAGTCTGATGGTGCCCCAGACGAACCGCAGCCCTGACTTCCGCATCTCGAATTCCATCAGTAAAAGCTTGCACCGTAGTAGCATCAATTGCTCCCGGCGTTGAAGCATACGCCCTCCGAACAATACGTTCTATTTCCGATGCCCATTGTTGCAAACCCTCACTGCTTTTCTGTGTGCGGTCGCGGAGTTGAGCCCTGTAGACATGTTCCAGGTGTTTCTCTCCATATCTAGACTCCAACGCTTCTAACAGACAGGCTAGGGTATTGCAATCGCCGGAAATATTTTCGAGTATTTGGACCGCCTCACCACGCAGAGCAAGCGTAAGGGCGGTTACGGCTTGATCGTCGTCCCAATTGTTGCCTTTTGCGACCTTTTCAAACTGTAGACGGAAGGCCACCCATGACGTTGTCCCGTCAAAATGAGGTACCTTGAAAGTCGGCAAAGCACTGGGTACCGGTACCACACCTTTAATGACTCCTTTTTGTACCTTCTCATGCAAAAATTCTACTTCCTTCCCAAATTCCATGATGGTATTGTCTAATTTATCGAAACGCGCATCATATTTGTCAATGCGCGTGTCTTGCTGGTCCAGACGGGCATCTTGTTGAGCTGTTTTAATTCTAAGTTCATTGACCTCTTCTTTGGTCTTTTTCCACTTTTCATTTAATTGTAATACCAGTTGCTGGGATTCCTTTAGTTGTGACTGGGTTGCTGCCTGGGATTGTTTTATTTGAGCCTGGGTTTATTTATTTATTCTTTTTGCACAGAAAAAAAAAATGTACAGAGGCGGACTTAATGCCTTAGGCATTAGGGTCATTAGGGTTTCTGCCTGGGATTTATCTATTTTTGCCTGGGTTTTTTCTATTTGTGCCTGGGTTGCTGCCTGGGATTGTTCTATACTCGGCTTTATTTGCGCCGTCAAGTGAGCCAGTAACGCCGAAAAATCGGATCCGCTGGCTCCGGGAATAGTGGTGGTAGTAGGCGCACTCACATTCGTCGGTGTTACGACGGCCGCATCTGTTTCGGGTGCAGGGACACCAAGCGATTCTTCCTCTTGACGCGCCAAATCCATCGCTGCTTGTCGTCGCGTGCGAACTGCTTCGTCTTCCCTTGGCGTGACCGGCATGCCGCTTCTGACACCAATTGTTACGGGCTAGGGGTACTTAAACGCCGGTTAAGGGTTACGAAGTTTATTGGCAACGAAGGTACAGTTGGTTGTAGGCAATGACAAGTAGAATGTCGCTGACGTTGCACCGAAGTCTTCTCTTACGTCCACGAAGTCCGTGTTGTAAACACACAACAATGCTACAGATGTTACTTCATGTAGTACTCACAGTTCTCGTTACAGTTGTCGCAGTAGGTATTCTCAAAGATCGCTTCTTAACTGTCGCTGTTTTCGTATCGCTAGTCGAGTGTAGACTGACTGTGCGCCGGCGTCGCGCCGCCAATATATAGGCCAGCTGATCGAACATTCCGGAATCCTCTAGACGTAATAATAATACTGCATAACTTCGAGGTCACCGGCCATGTAAGTACCTATGGTAATTCCCGGAAACGGGTTTCCAGAAATTTCGATGTCGACACTTTGTTGACAAAACTGTTGAGACCTGTACCATTCGATAGGCCGTCCTAAGTCTAGCAATGCGTTTTATTATTGTACCTAGAAAATGTCTAGATCTGGCGAAATAGGACTTAAAAGTGACACACTGCTTGTCACGCGATATTGAACCTTATGCCATCGCCATAAGGTCCATTCGTAACAGTATGGATATGTGCGTGTAGATGTAATATGTCAAGTACCTAGTTTTTAGTTCATCAGTTTAACTTTTGTTAATATTGTGCGCCACAAATAAACTTTAACTCCAAAATAGTACAAATAATAAAAAGTAAAAAAACTAAAACCCAACTACGACAAAAAACGACGCAGAAAAAGTATAAAACAAGATTTTCAGAATACTGAACTGAACAAAGTTGCTATTGTAGTTGCAAGTAAATGGACACAGTAGTAATGTCATACAATACTATTCTGAAGTATGCAATATTCACTATGTAGAGATAAATTTTCATGTTTGGAAAGGCGTAGTCACACGTTGTCAAGGTGCTACGGTAGGTAGGTATATGTAACGTGTGACTACGCCTTTCCAAACATGAAAGTTTACCTCTACATAGTGAATATTGCATACTTCAGAATAGTATTGTATGACATTACTACTGTGCCCATTTACTTGCAACTACAATAGCAACTTTGTTCAGTTCAGTATTCTGAAAATCTTGTTTTATACTTTTTCTGCGTCGTTTTTTGTCGTAGTTGGGTTTTAGTTTTTTTACTTTTTTTTTAAAAAGTGACAACACCATTTTGACGGTACGCTTATGCGATTCGACCACGCGTCGCGTGCCCTGACCCCCGTTGCCCGCGGAAGGGTGTCCTACCGCACATGTATTTAGTTACCTCTTTTTGCAAAATAATATTTATTTTTTTAGGAAGATTTTTTTTTAAACTTTTGTTCGGCTTTTTCGGCATTAGTAGAATCAATTATCGATTCCTAACAATACCTTCACGGATCGGACAGGGTTTTCTTTACATATTGTATATGTATTTAAGTGTGTATATATGTACAGAACGCTGGACTGTTTAGGTATATAGTTGAATATGTTAGGTCATTAGCATATTTTTCGGAACGGTTAAGCAAAGGAAGGGGGTGTCTTGGTGGCCTAGTGGATACCAGCCTCTCAAGTACGAGTCCGCGGGTTCGATTCTAGGTCAGGCAAGTACCAATTTAACTTTCCTAAAGTTTTATGTAATTTCTAAGTATATCTTGGACACCAATGACTGAAGGTGAAGTTAAACATCTTGAGGAAACATGGACTTTAAGTCTGAAATCCCCAACCCACATTGAGCAAGCGTGATGATTTCGCTCAATCTTTATCTGTATGTGAGGAGACCTGTGCCCAGCAGTGGGACGATAAAAAGGTTGATGAAGAAGAATATAAAGAATGAAGCAATGGAAAGAGGTTTGAGTAGTACCTTTTAGTAAAAAACTGCATATTCGGAAAAAATGAAGGAGGTTTGAACTTACAAAATATTTTCATCATTATTGTTGTTTCAGGAATTCCGTATCAAACTCTATAATACTGCTTCGTTATTATCATCTGCCTAGCCTTTTCCTAAATACATTGGTCTACTTCCAGTCTAACAGATGCAGCTGCATATTGCATACAATCTTTTACATCATTACGAACTCTAAACCAACAACACCACGTTTCGTTAATAAAAGGCGTTTCACTCAACACTGAGAATTCGCGAACGGTTGCATAAAAACCCATTTCGCTGTTCACTTAAAATCTAGCCTTCATCGTACAGGCATAAAGTTGAATCTTAAACAGAAGGTACTGTCCCACTTGTTGCAAGTCCTACGATTCCATTGTTGCGAGATTCAATCTAAAGGATTAGCAGTATTATTAAATGGTGTTAGTGGCAACACCTACTGAGGTGTTTATTCATTGGGAATTTTACTGCTTCAAGATTATACAATATTATTTAATGCGTGGATTTACTTTTTACAATTCCTGTTTTGAAGATTTTTTTTTTAATTGTATTCTGGCGCTTGACCGCAATCCCGCCTGATGGTAAGTATAACCCGCGCAGATAAAGAAAAGATCTGAAAATGGCGGCGGATACCTATGGTACGGTTGACAAAACATGCCATTGCTCGATCACAAACCAAAAGCTAAAATAGTAAAATGTCAAATTTACGTTGTAAATATTGTTATTTATAACATAAATTTGATATTTTACTTGTTTGTCGTTTTGTTTGTTTTTATTGTTCTTTTTGTTGAGTTTGATTGTTCAAATTCAACAAAAACAACAATATCAACAAAAACAACAAAATAACAGAGACTTTAGCGGAATCAAATTAACGATAACTCGGAGTGCGTCAAAGTAGCTTCAGTAGTTTGGAAAGCGAATCCTGAATTCCTGATCGATGTTTTTTTTTTGCAGCGCTTACTTCACCGTGTGAGTATAGATAGCGATAGAGAGTGAGTGAGAACGCATGCGAGCGGACGCCATTTACAGATCTTTTCTTTATCTGCGCGGGTTATAGTGATGCGATCGTTGATTGTAAAGCACGCTGTATGTTTACCTAAAGTTCTTCTAGCGTCTAACAATCATCATATGTTATTATGTAGTATGGTAGGTGGTATTAGTAGGGTGATAGTATTTATATCTAAAATATTCAAAGCTTACATGATAAAAAAATATCCTATAAATGAGCCAACCAGGCGTGTTCATTGAACGTTAAAGCCTCGTTCAGCGATCGCGGTCTACTCTGAGGGTCATCTGTGCTTCTGGATAAGGTGGGAGGACACGCCAGGGTGTCAGCACTGTGGGGATCACCCTGAAGATACGATAAAGCATATGCTGGAGGTCTACCCAGCTTGGGTAGAGCACCGCTGTGTCCTCGCGTTTGGCCCTAGTCCCGGCCATAATCCGGAGCGAGAGTGCATGCCAGGCCGCCACCCCCTTCTGCGAAGCAGTGATGTTGGCAAAGGAAGAAGCGGCGCGCGTGAGGTCACTGTGCGCTGTACGCACCGTCTTCGCGCGCTATGGGCGTCCTGCTGACTCGCTGCGCTCTATGCCTTACTGGGGGTGTAACTGGCTTTCTGCATTCAAACTGAAAAGCCGAAGTTCTCGGAGTCTTTACCTTACATGTTATAAATGTGTGCTTGGACAAATAAAGTGTGCTTACCTACGACCAACATCAACCTACTTAGGATTACCTTCATATGAATGTCACTGCATTTTTCTACAATAACTTTAATGTAACAGTCCGCACTGACTAATCTTTTCGCGTTACTCATTTGTTAGAAGAACTTGAAGGCGCATTCTGTGAGAGTGATGACATGTTTTGATTCGCTGCGTAGACGATCACGTATTCCTACTATGCTCGCTTATATTTGGATAAAGGCGGGTTTAAACACACACACCTTGCCGCAAAAACTACGGTTATCTGCTGTGTGTAACCACGGTCGTCAGTGTTGTATGTCTATGGAAGGTTCTCCACAAATACATTTTTTGGATGGTACGGTTTATACGCTGTACCGTGAAGAACCCGTGCCGTGTCTTAAACGTTTTCGAAAAGCCTCAGTTCCAATACCCATCAAGTAGCCTTTCTGGGTATTCTCCTTATCATAGGTATCATAATTGCGTTAACTTCGTACAGCGATAAGTATATTACAAGTATGTATACACTTGGTTGTATCTAAAAGCGATTCATTCCTTTATTAATTAATATAATTTAATGTTACTTCTACAAACTTAGTATTTTCGAACGTATTGGATATGCAATTTCATTGTTGTTTTCGTTTTTTCAAGCAAAAATCGCTTTTGAGAGTTTCCATGTCTTGAAATAAAAATAACGTGGAAAAATGAAATAAAAAAGCCGATCAATTACCTATATCAAGATTGATTTTAGTTTTTGTTGTTTTAGCGGCCACGGAAATACTTACATCATCTGTAAAAAAAATCACCTGTCTAACTATCATGATCCTGGTGACTGGCAGACAGACAGACCGACACTGGAGTTCATAATATGGTCCTATTTTTATCGTTCGGATACAGAACCCGTACTCAAAGCGTAAAAACGGGACCCTAAAAAATATGACTAATACGTTTGTATTTTCAACAAGAGTAAAGAAATCTTTTGTGTACATAATAATGCTTGTTCACTGACTCGAACAAAAGATTTTAACAGAACCAAAGAAAAATAAAACCACACAAATATAATTCAATTGTTTATTCTCGGTACATTCAAAGCATGGTCACGTGCCAAAGTCTATACTTATAAATATTATTTACATCTTAGTGTTAGGTATATGAGATCGCTCTTTATTATTCTACTGCTGACAGCAATGATATTTGCTTGTATAGTATTGAGAACATATGTGCTCCGAATTTTTATAGGGCTTAAGTTTATTAAGCTTTGTAGCTTCATTAACTTCTGTTACTGATTAACGTTTTTTTAATAAAATGATCACAGACGGGAGTCGATTACACAATGTTGCGACGGAAAGTTCAAAACCTGCATCAAACGTGATCATCATCATCTCAGCGTTAATCCCAGTCGCATCCGAAATTTTTTCAGCTTTGGATTCTGGGGTCCGCTTTACCAGTCAACTGCTGATTTTGGCTGAATATTTTCCGTCCGTATCAAACGTGCCTTATCAAAAAGCTTATTATAAGAACTTTAAACACTACATTTAATAAAAGGTAATTTGGCAATACTTCTGCATTGTGGCTTCCCTGGTGCCTCATTACCGTCATGACTACGCAAATGTCTATTACTGCTCTCAAATTATGGTCTTATAATGCGAACCTTTTTAGACGCGTTCGCGCCCGATGGTAATTGGGTCACTAGATTTTAATAGATTCTTCTATATTTTTTAAATGTGAGGACTTCTAGGCCTTTTACTTATTTTATAAAGTACCTGATAATTGTTGACATGCCTATGCTATCCTCTCTGCAGAGTCTGCAGAGAGCCGGCTCTTCTCCGTAGGAGACTACCAATTGTAAGTTGAAACCATCTGTTTTTTTTATAAATGTTATTTATGATTTCATCATCATCATCAACCTTTTCATCGTCCCACTTCTGGGCACACGTCTCCTCTCATACAGAGAAGGATTAGGCGTAATCACCACGCTTGTTCAATGTGGGATGGCGATTTCAGACTTAAAAGTCCAGGTTTCCTCAAGATGTTTTCTTTCATCTCTTAATCAGTCATTGAGGTTCAAGATATACTCAGAAAGTATATATAACTTAGAAAAGTTACAAAGATTATGATTCATATGAAATAAACTAATTTTATTTGATTATACGACAGCATTTTATACATAGTCTCAGTACAAAATTAATCTCTAATATTTTATTGTTTTTGTCGAAAACTGAATTGACTTATGAATGTTAACTAAACGCTTTATCGAGTTTTAAAAGCACATGTTGTCATTATTCCTTTTTTATTTTTTATAAGAAGTCTGATATGAACTTTTTCGTCTGTGCAATTCATTGCTATCAACAGTAGAATCATTAGCCAGTTTTTCATCTGTAAATGTTGACAGTTGATCATCTCTATTATCGTATATTGTTTCACATTCGACTGTAGTAGATACAATACAGATTTATAAGGCCAAGCGAATTCTTTTAACTAGCTATGGCACAATCCTTAGCCTTTATTATAAACCATAGGTACACTAAATTATAGATATGAAAAATAAATATTACATGTACAATAAAGCTAGAACCTGGTTTCTGATTATTTGTCAGTTCATGAGTGCGTTACCGCCTGATATTACAGTGATGCAACCATTGATTTTAAAGCACACTAATTCACATATAAGCGGGTAAGTTTTTTTGTTGATTACCTTGCTTATAGTATTGCAGAGCTTACAGATTGTCAAACATTGTAGCATTACTTGAGGTGATTCCTTTAATATAGACCTCAAAATTTCACGCATCTTTTTACAAAGAATCTTGAAGAAGAGGAAGGAATCACCTTGCTTAGGTAGAGTTTGACAAGTTCTCAAGTTCAATTTCTTTATTTAGAAACCAGGAGTAGTCATAAACTTAATCACACAATCATATGAAACAGTCTAATCATTGCAATACTTCGTTAACAATATATTTGTCGTTTTATAGTAACCAAACAATCTGACGGCAGAAATAATACAATATGTAAAGAAAACCCTGTCCGATCCATGAAGGTATTGTTAGGTATCGATACCCGATTTTGCTTAACCTACAAAGCCGGGCTAACTTTAAAAAAATCCCCTAAAAAAATAAATATTATTTCGCAAAAAGAGGTAACTTAAAACATGTGCGGTAGGCAATACATGCGCGGGCGAAGGAGGGCAGAGCACGCGACACGTGGTCGCATTATTCGCTCATAACAATATCGGCAAAAATGGTGTTGTCACTTTTTTAAATTTGTCTTTTTTATTACAAAATTCATTAGTATTGTTATTATGATGATTATGTAAAATTTTATGTGGTCATGTGTTTATCTAACCTTTATTACCCTTATTGGTCGGATGGGGTTTTCTTTACATATTGTATATGTCGTTTTATAGCAACCAAACAATCTGACGGGAGAAATTATATATTCTGAGTCAATATTCAACCAGTTGATTATAATCGTTACAAATCACTAATGCTAGCGTACAAATTTTGTGCATTTTTATATAAATCATCCCCCACACACTCTGACAAAAATAGATTGTTTCTCATTTCAATATTACTACACATCGTTTAAATTAGTTTTCTATCTAAATACATCCTTTTTCGAAACTCCATTTTGTTTCTGGAAGTTTCCAAAATGGAAAATCCTCACTTAACTACATCTTGCGATATTGTCGGCGTATCTAAAACTAACTCGTTTTAACAAAACTGCAAAGCGTTTTCTACGTCAAAGAAACGGTCATGCTTTAAATATCACATTCCAAAACAGATGGACATAGTCACGTGATTCCATACACTCACTGTTTCGTCACTTAAATCACTTGAGGTATCAAATTTTAATTATTAGGACAAGCGAGCAGGACTGGCATTGGAGTCTTTCACTTTACCTGTACTCAACTGTAATCGATTTGTTTTGATCATTAGAAATTTCATCATCATCCGGGACCGGTTGCCGTAAACGGAATGCCACTCGAAGTTGTTTCAGAATATGTATACCTCGGGCAAACGTTGCAATTAGGAAAAACAACTTCGAGAAGGAGGCAAATAGAAGGATCCAGCTGGGATGGGCAGCATTTGGTAAACTTCGTCGGTTATTTTCGTCGCCCATACCCCAATGTTTGAAGACAAAAATCTTCAACCAGTGCGTCCTACCCGTCATGACTTACGGAGCCGAGACGTGGTCACTAACGGTCAGACTAGTCCATAAATTTAAAGCCGCTCAGCGAACTATGGAGCAGGCTATGTTGGGCGTCTCTCTGAAGGATCGCATCAGAAATGAGGTGATCCGACAGAGGACCAGAGTCACCGACATAGCTGAGAGGATTAGCAAGCTGAAGTGGCAATGGGCTGGTCACATATGCCGCAGGACCGACAACCGATGGGGTAAACGAGTCCTCGAGTGGAGACCGCGTCTCGGCAAACGTAGCGTAGGACGCCCTTGAGCGAGATGGAGCGACGAAATCAAAAAGGTGGCTGGTAGTGGCTGGCGGAGAACTGCTCAGGACCGAGCTTGTTGGCGTGCTATGAAGGAGGCCTATGTCCAGCAGTGGACGAGTAGAGGCTGATGATGATTAGCAATTTGGACAATCGTGTTGTTGGTTTAGAATGATCCCATTCAGCATGCAGCTGCTAATGTCCTTTTTTTAACATTCAGAATAAGTGTATCTTTTTCCAATCGGTTGAGAGTGGACTCCAGTCTCGATCGCTTGTCTCGAACGATACAAAAGCCGTCATATTAATATGTTTTCATAAGTATATGTTCAGCTAGAGGCGCTCCCATACTTTCTATAACACCGTTGCCCTTTTTCTTATCTTTCCTATGCAAGGTACACTTTTTGTCTTTGAGCCCAATCTCAGATTTGTTGTGTGTTGTTTTTATTTGCGACGAAACAGATAAGTTACGTTTTTTGGTTCCACACGATCTATTGTCACTGTCTTTTTTATCACTTGACGTCTTGTTAGCACTTTTTGTGTCCACAGTTTTATTTTTTCCTTCTTTTTGTGGTATTCGCTCTTCTTTTGAACTGACCGCTAGTTGTGTGTGGTCGAAGCATTTTGTTGATTTCTGTGAAAGAATTACAAGTTTTAGCATTCTCATCTTAGCAGATATAATAATTATCACCATATATATGTTTATAACTATTGCGACTACAATTCTAGTGGCTTATACATAAGTCGTCTACTGAACTTGTTTAGCAAGTTTTTTTATTTAACTTCTTATATACCACCGCTAGCTTTGTTGTTCTATCTTTGATTGCGTTAACAATAAATTAGTGTGGGGATTAAGCTAACACATTGATTGAAACCGCGTATTCAACATTAAATACATCAAACATACACAAATAAAATAATTAATTACAATTAACATTCTAATTCCTGGCCCTTTTTCTTCGTTTTACCATTTAACAATATTAAACTTAATTTTGTGTATATTTGTGAATAATACTATAAAGTTGAATTGTTAATATTATCGCTGTACGCGAATAGCTCATTAAAAAAGGACTATTATTTTGTACCTGATACGCTATTTATTTGATACGAAAGGTTCAGTTTTCTATAATTAATAAAATATAATTGTTTGTGTGTAGACGCGACCAAGGGAACTCTCACTAGGGAAGCGGGCAGCAGCGCTTCTCCAGTGGAATAACAAATTACTGCGATCTCCATCCCGACGGACAAGCGTGGGGATTATGGCAATGCCCTCCAATGAATGAAAATTAAAAGAAAATGAAAGCCTTAGGGAAGGACTCTGTTCAACAGTGGACGACCATAGGCTGAGATGAAGAAGAATTGTTTTGTTTATTTTACGAGACTTTAATAATTCGTATTGTAGTGACACTTGACATAAGTGTCAACCAATGGTTATTAACGTAATTTTAATTTAGCAGTAATCCAAAGATTGACATTTATAAACAAACAAATTTTATGTATTAGTTATTAGTAGATATTTCATAGTTGTCCGGCAGCCATGCGCCCTATTGTTCTCTCGGCGCGCCTCACGCGCTATGAGGGCAAGCGAGACGGAAACATCATATGTTTCATTCGCGCGCCCGCGCCGCCAGTCCGCTGACCGATACGCTCGCTGTCGCATGCTAACTAATTTTAATTCTAGCTTCTCCGCGCTTAATATTGTATTTATTTACTTTCGTCATTTCTATTCTACGCTATAGTCTAATCTTCATATCACTCCTTCTTCTTCTATGGTACTCTTCTGTGTTGTGTAACCTATTGTGAATGTGACTGTCCGCTGTGAATTAAACTCTCTTTTCCTGTGTACCTTCGCTTATTATTTCACTTTATTTAACACCTGAAGAACCTACATTGGTGACCCCGTCTTCGAACACTAGGATGGCGCAGAGCAAATCAACATTTGCACAGAATGACGAGGAGCAGAATGTAGCGGAAACATTCCGTGTGGGTGTGAGAATCCCACCGTTCTACCCGGAGAAGCCAGCACTGTGGTTTTCCCAAATGGAAGCGCAGTTTATCCTGTCGAACGTTAAATCGGACGAAACGAAGTTTTATTACGTCATAGGGAACCTAGACCCACAGTACGCGGCGGAGGTCGAAGACATAATAGCCTACCCTCCGGCCACAGAAAGATATGACAAACTCAAAGGTGAGCTCATTAAGAGGCTATCGGCGTCACGGGAGAAAAAGATCAAGCAACTCCTCATGCATGAGGAATTAGGCGATCGGAAGCCGTCTCAATTTTATCGCCACCTGCTGCACCTAGCTGGTCCAGACGTCCCAGAGGAGTTCCTGCGGACAATATGGACGAGCCGCCTACCTAGCAGCACACAAGCTATAGTGGCATCGCAGAGCAGGACCGACCTTCCCGAGTTAGCCGAGCTGGCTGACAAAATCCACGACGTGGTCGGCACACAGTTGGCATCAACTTCAGCCGTCACGACTGCTACAAGTACCGGTATAAGTTCAGAGATCGCTGCCCTTACCCGACAGATGGAAAAGTTAGCAGAGAGGGTTGACAGACTGTCTCGAGGCAGAGAACGGTCCAGGAGTTGTACGCGGCGTCGTTCCAGTTCCAGCAGGTCACACTCCAGCTACAGAAATTTCCCCCAGTGCTGGTACCATCAGAATTTTGGGGACAGGGCTAAGAAGTGCGTTAAGCCGTGCGACTATCCAACGTCGGGAAATGTGCAGGGCAATCAGTGATGGCGACTGATGATTGTCCGAGTGCTGGTCGCTTATTTGTTACCGATCAAAGGTCGAAGATGCAGTTTTTGATCGACACAGGAAGCGATCTCTGTGTCTACCCACGATCGGCAATATCAAAACGGCTAGAGAAAAACAACTACCAGCTGTGTGCGGCGAACGGGACGAATATATCAACTTATGGGTTCATAAATTTAACTCTGAACCTAGGGTTGCGCCGTGACTTTGCTTGGCGATTTATTGTCGCCGATGTTACAAGGGCAATAATAGGCGTAGATTTTTTATCTTTTTATAATTTGGTTGTTGATTGCAGGAACCAGCGCCTCACCGACAATCATACAACGCTCTCGACCCCGGCGTCGCCTGTCCGGCGTTCTGATGATATTTCCTCGGTCAGGGTAAGTTTGGGTGATTCCGCATATACACACATACTACGGGAATTTCCCGACATCACTCGCCCACATGGTATACACCGCACTCCCAAACACAATACAGCACACCACATCCGTACTACACCAGGGCCGCCAGTGTCCTGTACACCACGTAGGTTGGCCCCGGACAAACTTAAAATTGCTAAGGCCGAATTTGAGGCCATGCTGAAATGCGGAACCTGTCGTCAGTCCGAGTCACCATGGTCGTCGCCTCTTCATCTAGCGCCGAAGAAAGATGACGGATGGCGCCCCTGCGGTGATTACAGGATGCTGAATGCACGTACTATCCCGGACCAGTACCCTATCCGACACATCCAAGACTTTGCTCATAGTCTGTCTGGCTGTACCGTTTTCTCTCAGATCGACCTGGTGAAAGCTTACAACCAGATTCCTGTGCATCCAGACGACATCCCAAAGACTGCGATCACAACGCCGTTCGGTCTTTTCGAATTCCCTTACATGACGTTCGGTCTACGTAACGCCGGACAGACGTTTCAACGGTTCGTAGATGAAATGCTCAGGGGTCTGGACTTCACGTACGCTTACCTGGACGACTTCTTGGTCTACTCGAAAGACCAGAAGACCCACGAGCACCACTTGCGTCAGCTTTTTGCCAGACTGAGGGACTACGGTATGGTCATTAATACTTCCAAATGCGTCTTCGGAGTAGCGGAGGTAAACTTCTTGGGCTACCACATCTCAGCCAAGGGCTCTAGGCCATTGCCGTCCAAAGTCGAGGCCATACAGAATTTTCCGGCTCCCAAAACCGTAAGAGAACTACGGAGATTCCTTGGGATGCTCAATTTTTACCGCAGATTCATCCCAGGCTCAGCAAACTTCCAGGCTCCCCTTAACGCCCCGCTTACTGGATCAGTTAAGGGTTCACATCCAGTCGCCTTCACACACGAAGAGAACGAGGCATTTCAGAACTGCAAAAGGAGCCTATGCCAAGCGGCACTTTTGGCTCATCCCGACTGCAACGCTAAGCTGGCGTTAGTCACGGATGCGTCTGATAAAGCCATGGGCGCGGTCTTGCAGCAACTGAACGCAGGAGCATGGGAACCCCTTGCCTTCTTTTCGCGAAGGTTCAGCTCGGCACAGGTAAAATATTCACCCTACGACCGCGAACTGCTCGCCATTTACGAGAGTGTGAAGTATTTTCGACACATGCTGGAGGCTCGTGACTTTGTGATTTACACAGACCACAAGCCCCTCACATTTGCCTTCCACTCTCGTAAAGAAAACTGTTCCCCACGACAATTTCGCCACCTGGACCTCATAGCCCAATTTACCACAGACATCAGGCACATAACCGGGAAGAACAATGTCGTGGCAGATACCCTTTCCCGCGTTGAGGAGATTACCCAGCCAGTAACCGCTGAAAGGATCGCTGCAGCACAACAGGAGGACCAGGAACTCAAGCAACTACTTACAGGGGAAAACGCTTTACGCCTGCAGCTAGTCAGCATACCAGCATCGCAGACACAGCTGTACTGCGATGTCAGCACCCCTTCGCCAAGACCTTTTGTCCCCAAAGAATTACGCAGGACCATTTTCCTCAGCCTGCACTCTTTCAGCCATCCAGGCACCAAGGCGTCAGCAAGATTAGTTGCTGACCGATATGTGTGGCCTGGCGTAAGAAAAGACTGCCGAGAGTGGGTTCGCTCTTGCCTGGCTTGCCAGCGTTCAAAGACCACGCGGCATGTCTTTGCTCCACTAGGAGCCTTCAAACTGCCTAAATCGAGGTTCGCATTCATACATATCGACCTCGTAGGACCTTTGCCATTATGCCAAGGTTTCCGCTATTGTCTCACAGCCATCGATCGCTTTACGCGATGGCCTGAGGCAATACCGTTAGCAGAAATAACTGCAGAAACAGTGGCAAAGGCTTTACTGAGTGGCTGGATCGCTCGTTTCGGCTGCCCATCGGATATCGTTACCGATAGAGGTAGGCAGTTCGAATCGACACTCTTCAAATGCCTGTCTGACATCGCAGGATTCCAACATCGCAGAACAACTGCATATCATCCTGCCTGTAACGGACTGGTGGAGAGATTCCATCGTCAACTCAAGGCTGCGATCACCTGCCACGCAAATGACAGTTGGGTGGAATCTCTTCCAATAGTCCTGCTAGGCATACGCAGCGCTTATAAAGAGGACGCCCACGCTACTGCAGCCGAACTTGTTTACGGTCAACCAATACGCCTGCCTGGCGAATTTTTCGACCCTCAGGCTGACGAGACCGTCGACATAACCACATACCTGTCAAGACTTCGGAGTATTTTCCGGAATCTGCAACCAACACCAGCAAGTAAGCACAAAAGCAGTTCTAAAACATTTATTTACAGAGAACTAGCTTCCTCTACCCACGTTTTCCTTAGAGACTGCACTGCTGGTGGAAGCCTGAAACCGGCATACTCTGGTCCTCATAAGGTCATAGAAAGAGGAGAAAAGGTGTTTAAAATCATGGTAAATGGTAAACAAGTTACCGTATCGATAGACCGCATTAAACCGGCCTTCATACTGCGTGATCCTGACAATTTAGCATCCTCACCATATACCACCACTAACATGCACCACAACACACCACAGCCACCACTCAACACTAACATTCAGCACTACTCACCCAACGCGGATAGCCGGAACTTGCCTTCGTCTGACGATGGCGTCGTTAGAACGACGCGGTCAGGACGTCGCGTTAAATTTCCCGACTATTATCGCCCTTGACGGTCTCTGGAGGGGGGTGATGTAGTGACACTTGACATAAGTGTCAACCAATGTTTATTAACGTAATTTTAATTTAGCAGTAATCCAAAGATTGACATTTATAAACAAACAAATTTTATGTATTAGTTATTAGTAGATATTTCATAGTTGTCCGGCAGCCATGCGCCCTATTGTTCTCTCGGCGCGCCTCACGCGCTATGAGGGCAAGCGAGACGGAAACATCATATGTTTCATTCGCGCGCCCGCGCCGCCAGTCCGCTGACCGATACGCTCGCTGTCGCATGCTAACTAATTTTAATTCTAGCTTCTCCGCGCTTAATATTGTATTTATTTACTTTCGTCATTTCTATTCTACGCTATAGTCTAATCTTCATATCACTCCTTCTTCTTCTATGGTACTCTTCTGTGTTGTGTAACCTATTGTGAATGTGACTGTCCGCTGTGAATTAAACTCTCTTTTCCTGTGTACCTTCGCTTATTATTTCACTTTATTTAACACCTGAAGAACCTACAGTATATAATTTAATATGATAACCTACTCGCCACTCTGCATGGCAGTCTTAAACGTAACAGGATATTGGCCACCTGAGTTTCACTGCCAAGTGAATCGAAGGCGCGTCTGTTGATATAATAGCTTCATTTCGTACAACATAGTACCTACACTGGAACTAGTGAAACTGTTGTATGTAGATCAACATTGTAGAACTCTCTAAGTGTCTCATCGTAAACTGTACTATGTAAACTAATACTAACACTTTAATTTCAATGTAAAGGACTTGCAAAGGATGACCGACTTATAAAATAAATGAACAATAAAATATTTTGAAATTAAAATGAAGAATAAAATATTTAGAAATTAAATTCCTACGAATGTTATATTATGTAAATGCGAAAGTTTGTGACTGTTTCACGCAATTACTACTGAAGGAATTCAGATTAAAGTTAGCACTCAGATAGATTATCCAGAAATAACACATAGGGCACTTTTTGTCCCGATATTTCACGGGATCGAAAAGTAAGCAGGTGAAACCGTATGACGCAGTTAGTTAAGAAATAAATGTAATGTTGGTACAAACTACAGGACACAATGATAGTAGCAAATATACTATACATGCGCTGATGATAGATTTCAAGAAAATGAAAACCGTAAAAGAAACTAAGGAATCTGTCGTAAATATTACACAACATCACAGCAATATGAGTAACTTACAGTAGGATTTACGGCCTTAGAGTATAATTGCGCTCGACCTTCCAACTCCATCTTGAGTCGCCAGTCTCTTAAGTACATGTGTGCTGCAGCTGCACTCGGCCAGCCCCGACGCCACGTATGCCATCTAAGATTACAAGTTGAAAAATATAAGTAGAGAAACAAAATCGTCCGCGAACTTCAATGTACAGACGACAACAAGCTACTACAATCCATCAGATTTCATCATTACATTTTCAGCGTTATTGCTAAATAGTTAAGGGTCACAGTTAACTGGAAATATGAAACAGTTTCGGGTAGCTTGACCTGCTGTCGTCCGTACGTGATTTTGTGGCCCACGCGTGGACCGTCACATACTGCTGCCCAACGCAGTGGACGATTGATAGAATTTAAAATATTAAACGAAATTTGGCTGCAATTACGGATAAGATAGATCCGAATTGACTTTAGATAAGTAAATACTTTATTATCAATCATCATTATCTCAGCGTTAATCACAGTAACATCTGAAGCTTTTTCAGCTTTGGAGTCTGGGGTCCGCTTGACCAGTCTAACTGCTGATTTTTGGCTAAACGTCGATATTTTCCGTGAAGCGTCTGCTGTCTGACGTCCACAACCCGAAGGCGATATCAAAGCATTGCAGTTAAACCAATTGTTGGACTTTTGAGGGCTTCAATAACACATAATGACTGCCATTAGATGTTCGTATGGCAACCGGGGCCAACGGCTTAACGTGCTTTTCGATGCACGACCAAACCAGTGCAAATATTCATATTCCTGCATACAAATATTTGCACTGCGCGGAGATCGAACCCGCGCCTCCTAGCGCAGTGGCCGTGTTCGCTACAGCTACGCCACGGAGGCTGTAAATTTTTTTTTATATAGTATGACACGAATAAGACGAATACCCGTTAACGGGGGTTTTGAATTAAACTAGCTAACATTAAAATATCTATATAAACATACTACAAATCTAAAAAAATAATAATAAGATTAATTGGGCAACAAAAAATACGCCCACATCGCTGTCAATAAGTGCCCTGGCTGGCAGCATTACCACGTTGGATTGCGATGCTGATTCTTTGAGCTAAAAATGGCCAACCCTTTGTTCAGGTGCAGAATATAAGAAAAACTAACCTCATTCATTGATTTTAAATTTGGTTTTACATAATAATAAATTAATAAATAACAGAATGAATAACACTCTTTGTACGAGCCCAGAGGGGTTATGATCATCATCATCATTTTATTCATCATTTTATTTTTTATTATTAATTATAAACTAGTGCTTGACTGCAATCCCGCCTGATGGTAAGCAGTGATGCAGTCGTTGTTAGTAAAGCGCACTAGTTTATTAAGCCTATTCAATTAAAAAACTAAGGAATGATGACGGCAGTTGAGCGAGGTGATGCAATGTTAAACCCAAGACCAACACGACCTAACGATGCTGCGCTAGAGGGAGATTGATCTGGAGACTCTCCATGACCAAACTCCCGACACAACAACATTTGGCGCATCGTACCCGCCACACATCGCAACACTATTGCTCAGACCCGTCCTCCGTACGGCTTCACCAGACATCATGCCGGAACACGGCGAATCGCTTGGCGGTAAGACTTTGTCCGGTGGGTGGTAACTTCTGGCGGCAGCCGATGTTATGGCCTACCACCGAGATTCACCGAGATTCAGGTCTCACAGAGAAGGATTGTGCGCTTGCTCAATGCGGGTTGGCGATTTCAGACTTAAAGTCCAGGTTTCTTTTTCTTTAAATCAATCATTGGTGTCCAAGATATACTTAGAAAGTACATATAACTTAGAAAAGTTACATTGGTACTTGCCTGGCGTGAAATCGAACCCGCACACTCATACTTGAGAGGCTGGTGTTTTAACCACTAGATCACCACGACTAGTTTTAACGTTATACGTGTGAAAAATACCTTAAAGTAACACGTAGTAGTAAGTAGTAAACGCTATTACGAAATTAGAAGATACGTGGTCAAAACAACGTAGGTAATAATTTTCTGAACAACAATTATTTTAAATTTCGTTATTACAATATTAACCTTGCAAATAGATTATTGTATTTTTTTACTTAGTAACTGGGCAGTAGAGGTCAGATAAGCAGTCACATGAAGAATATATAGATATAGTCACATATAGATAACAGAACATAAATATAAGGATTTTACAAAGGGTGACACAATAGGCGGTCTTATCGCTAAGATAACAAGATGTTCTTACCTTGTTAATAACTGCAGTGTCCTAGACTTCTGCCCTAGTGACCGGTACATGAGCGCAGTATATCTGAACGATATCAGATCCGCCCTGACGTTGCGTTCAGCACTTCGATACTTAAAACTCAGTCTTGTGGCTTCGAGGTAATACTTTGCGGCTGGCGCTGGTAAACCTGAAAGAGAGGTCTCGTTTAGGAGAATGGCACTAAAAATACGTAATAGTAGATTTATTTATGAAAATAGAAAAGATACTAGTGGAGTAGGTGTTAATAGAATCAAGTTCTTTTAACTGAACAGATGACAGAGCTGTGCAGCTGGGGAGATGTTTTGAGGGAATGGGAATGAAAATTAAATAAATTTAAGCATTAATAAATTGCTGAAACTGAGTCTAGTTTGAATAAATGACTTAATTTTACTCCATATTTTTTTTTTTTTTTTTTTTTGCCGACAAATCACACAGATTGAGCTACCCCCAAAGTAAGTTCGAGACTTGTGTTATGGGATACTAACTCAACGATACCATATTTATAATAGATACTTAAGTAGATAAACATCCAAGACCCAGGCTAATCAGGACCTGGACCTTTTCCATCATGACCTGGCCGGGGTTCGAACCCGGCCTTGGCCTCCACGTCGCAGGTAGGCGTGTTGACCACTGCGCCACGGAGGACGACACTTTTCAGGTACTTTACAGGCTTTCACACAATTCAGGTATATTTGAAGATAGAATATAATAAAAATGTTTTTTTTTAATTGTTCAATGTGGTCATACTTTAGGAAAGTTCCATAATCTTAAACACAGCCATCGCATTTTTTATGAACTAAAATCTTCGGTACCCATTTTATGCTCACCTTTACTCCTTAACCAGTCACCATAAAGGACATAATGTTCCCAGTTGTTCGGCTCCAGGTCTACGAGCCTCATCAATATCGTCTGCTTCTCATTCTCCGTCTTGAGCGTCAACAGTTCCACGTGGGCTTGCACGAATCTTGGCTGCAGCCATATGCATTTTTCTAGCATGGATGTAGCTTGGTGCATTCTACCACTTTTCCTAAAATTTATTGGTGGTTATAACTTTGTACATCTAACATAATTTATAAGCTCTTACTTAAATTAGTTTATTTGCATTATTTATGTATGTGATGTGTAATTATGGACAATAATATAACAATATGTCTTTGGGTCCAATTTTTTCAAAGCCCCATATTTCTAGAAAAATAATTCTTAATTTTTGACAGTCCTGAAATGGTTGCATTTTTGATATCACTACAAAACTGTCTAACGGTCATTTAATTCCAGGAATAAAAATTATCTGTCAATTAAAAATTCGCCCTTTATCAGCAACATACATCTACACTTACTTATAAAGCTTGCCGAGGTTATAGTGTGCGTTCACGTGGTACTTATTGAACTTGATGGCTTGTAAGAAATGGTGTTCTGCGTTATCCATTCCGGAGACTAAAGTGCCGATGTTGTTGTGAGCACTCGCGTAGCTAGGCCATAATCTGAGAAAAAATATAAGTCGTGAGAATTAGTTAATACAAGGCCAGTTCGTGCCATCGCAGTGCCTTCTTACCCTACTCTCTGTATCCCAAAACTTGCAGTTAAAGTGTCCTCTGCGCTGCCTCTGACAACTACGTGAAAGTGGCAAACTTTTTGCCCTAAAGCACCCTAATTGCGTAACATACTATTAATAACTATTTGATTCATTTTTAAGCATATTACTCATGCATAGATCCAAATATTCCAGAAATGTGTCTATATAACAACGTAAATAAATTTGCTACTGTTAATGTGTGACACAATTACCGTGTGTACGGTATACAGTACAATTACCGATTTTCGAAATTAGACTTCTGCTGGTTTTTAAGTTAATCAAAATATATTGCTTAATTAAACAACCCCAACAAATTATAAGAGTTTATATGAGATGATAATAATGTACAAAACAATCTTGTTTATAAATTTTATATTGTTTACAAACACCGTAAATTAATTGTCCCAAATAAAATAAAATACATGTTTGTGACGGATTTAATTTCCAAACCCGTCTTAAAAATTTGTCTCAATCATTAACGATAACAAAGCGCTAATTCAATGAAAACTTGCAAATTTTCAAACTTATTACCTTATATGATATGATAACGAAGGGAAAATCTGCCAAGTGTACACGTGTTATGTATTGGAACAAATAGATGTACATCACTACGTAAAATGAGATAGCTCCAGGTATCCATTTGTCGCTTCATTGTTTCCAAATCTGTCTTTAGCAACCCACAATTCCTGCGCCTATCTCACAGTAAGGCTACTTCAAGGCAATCAAAGACGATTGGCACGCCATTTGATTGCACCCTAAGAGGCTGATATTCATTGGACTGTGCATTTGAAGTACAATCGACTCTGTATGTGTCTACAAAACCGAGTATAGTGTTGAAAATTGCACACTACGTCCACGAGTACGTTCTAACTGTTCGCTATTCCAACTACTTGTATTATTTCAGCGAAAATTTTGCTTCAAGTAAAGTTAGTTTTGATTCAAGCTCAACTCTTGGGTTAAATATCTCGCATACATGACGAATAGCTTAATAAACTTTCCTGAAGTCGACCCGCGTTAAGGCAAACGGCTTTGTTACCTCAAAGCTTCTTTGTAATGTTTGATGGCGCTGTCTTGCTGCTCTGTCTCACGTAGAAAGTTTGCCAAGTTGTAGTGCAGTTTAGCGTTCTGCGGCAAAGTCACTAAATCCGCTCTGTAACAAACAAAACACATTTGGAGGTAATTTACGCGCGAATGCGGCGACTGTAGAGCGAATATTGCAAGAATTGTAAATCGTGGTTACCATTTTGTGTCATGTTTAATACATTTCTCTTTAATGTGTTTGGAAATGAAAATTTCGAGGTGTTTCCCTGTGAAAGTTATTAGTGTTTAGGGAAAATAATTTGTGGGAAAAATTATGTTTGTTCAAATAATGCAGGTGCGAAGTTTGGACGACTTTGGTCAAAATTGGGTCTATTAATCACGAAGTTTTAAAAAGTATTAAATTCTTCATCTTGAATGTTTACTCAAAGTGAAACGAAAGATTGCGCCGAGCATAATTAGCTTGTAGCGAGCGACCAAAATCCGATACCGAAAGAGGTGTCTCGTTTCGGGTGATTAAGAGATCAAGTTGATTCCTTCGGATTGAAATGTAAATCAACTTTGTTTATAAATAGATTTACAAAGGGATCTGGAACAAAAGGTAATTTTCCGAAGCTCAGTATCTGCGAAATCAATGTGTACTTTATGAGCAAACTTAGTTCTGAATCTATAGGATCCTTTCAAACAAGGAGGCGATCTAAAACATTCGGCTCGGAAGGAGTTGTTATAGAAGTTTATCTTGCACTCGAAATGCATTGGGTTTTCAGAGCCGAAAACTTTACTGGATAACGACTGGCTACCCTGTATAAATTTAGTGCTACGTGCACCTCACTTTATACAAGTACTAAACTTCGAAACTATTTAAAACAGGTTGGTTGGAAGTATGGAAATGCTTATTTATTACTTTTATGTAGTACTTTGAAACAGGCAAAGTAGAAAATATGTCCTTAATATACCGTGGAATTTAGCCGTATTAGGTCGACTGCCGTCATCCATACTAATATTATAAATGCGAAAGTAACTCTGCCTGTCTGTCTGTCTGGTTGTCGGTCGGTCTGTCTGTCTGTCTGTCTCTTACGCTTTCCCGCTTAAACCTCTCAACCGATTTTGATGAAATTTGGCACAGACAATCTTTAGACCCTGAGAAAAAACATAGGCTACCTTTTATCCCGGAAAAATTTGATATTCCCGAGGGAAATCTAAAAAGCGCGATATAACCGAACTCCACGCGGGCGAAGCCGCGGGCGGAAAGCTAGTAATTCGTAATAGAACATGTTTTTTTTTTAATTATTTTTTTTTGTTTTTACTATATTATAAATAATAATTATTTAATAGTCATTAGATAGAAGTGGGCAGTCGTTGTATTACAATGAATATTCCACTGTGTATATGGCGAATACATAATATTCATAATATTTCAATTATGATATGTAAGTCTATTTGAATACGAAACAGTATGGTTTTTTTTTTTTAATAAACCCCCTATGCTAGGAATTTATCTTGAGTCGAGGGTGAGTACAAACATATAAAGACACATACACAAACCACAAGACCTGGAACAACTGTTTGCAGGCCATACAAATACTTGTTCCGTGCGGGAATCGAACCCGCGACACACAGCGCAGCAGTCGATTGCTTAGCCATTGCATCAATCGTGTCGTCAATCGTATAGTATTGTACACCGCCTGTAGTCAAATACCGCCCACTTCTTGTGTGCAAAAATTGTAAATAAATAATTAAAATAGTTTTTTTACTGCCATCGTAAATTGTCTTTAAAAATCAGACTTGTTTTTTGTAGTACAAATCCATTAACAGATTGGAACGGTGGATATTCAGCTATACAATTAATTACCTTTCGATGTTGGAGTAGTAAACAGGCTCTTGAAACAGGAAGCTTCTTAGCATATGTTTAGAAATTAAAAAAGGCGACCTTATTTATCTACACTTCTTGCGTCTTTTCTGCAGATATATTAATACTAACTTTCCGCCCGCGGCTTCGCCCGCGTGGATTTCGGTTATATCGCGCTTTTTAGATTTCCCTCGGGAACATCAAATTTTTCCGGGATAAAAGGTAGCCTATGTTCTTTCTCAGGGTCTAAAGATTGTCTGTGCGAAATTTCATCAAAATCGGTTGAGAGGTTTAAGCGGGAAAGCGTAACAGACAGACAGACAGACAGACAGAGTTACTTTCGCATTTATAATATTAGTATGGATTATAAATGTGAAAGTGAGTTTGTCTGTTCCGCTTACACGCCATTACCAAACGCATTGAGTAAGCGTGGTGATTACGCTCAATCCTTCTCTGTATGAAAGGAGGCCTGTGCCCAGCAGTGGGACGATAAAGAAAAGGTTGATGATGATGATGTTTACACACCTAAACTTCTAAACGAATTTAATTAAGATTTGGCATAACACACAGCATAAAAAGAAAGTGAAGAGAAAAAAGGAAGTGTAAAAAAGGTATGATGGGTTTAATAACAAAACCACTAACGGTCATTGATCCTCCCAAAACAACACCACCCATTACAGCTACAGTTTCGCTGGTATTTTTTTTTTTTTGGATTTTATATAGAATGTGTTGACCACTTTTAGCAGCAAACCTTTCCGTGCTCTGTGATGTATATATTTATTAGACTAGTATGATACACTTAACGTACATTTTTTATTATATAATCTATGTAAATAGTACACTTTAGACTACCTACATTATTTCTCTCTCCTTCCCCTTAGTATTCCATCCAAAGGTTGTCTGTAAAAGATCGCTCTTAGCGATAAGACCGCCCATTGTGTCATCCTTTGTAAAATCTTTATATTTATGTTTCTCTAATCTATATGGTGTACATAATAAAGAGTATTCTATACCATTGTATATATACAAGACTTCTCTGTTATATAGATTGAATACATAAAATAAAAGTATCTAGGTAAAACTCATAAGGTTCCATCAGTATTTCTATTAACTAAACCTCTGAAAACGACATAGCGAACACATTTACTGTACCATAAAACAAGTTCTAAAACCTGTTCTATGGAAAATTGAACGAGTACATAAAACGGCTACAGAATTTAATATAACCGATATTTCATTACAGAGTATTTCATGAAGTTACCGGCTTGAAAGAGATCTGAATTGCGATGATATAAAACACATTCGAGAAGGTTTGATGATTTTTTAGATTAACGAATGTAACGTTGAAATACGACATACAACATAAACCTATGAATTCTAAAATGCTATTTTCGTAACAACATGAATTTTCATTAAAATGTAAAGGATAAGGTAAAGAGCTTTTCAATAAAGTCGAGTGTAAACATACTTTTGAATAAAGTCAAGTGTAAACATGGGTACTTTTGAATAAAGTCGAGTGTAAATATATTTTACTCGTGACTGTTCTGTAGAAGAACATTGTGACATAAGTGTGTATATTTTAAATTTTATGTACGGAAAAAAACTTAATGTGAATTAACTTAAGATTACTTCTAAAACTTGACATTAATAAATCACTGTCAATAAACTACTTAACACGAAAAACATTTGTTTTATTAAATGTTCGAGAAATAAAAAAAAAATAACATTTTCTTTTTTCATGATTTGCGTACCAAATATAGCAACGAGGTAAATATAGCACTCCTTATATATAAACCCACTCTGTAATAAACAATAAAGCTATCAAATGGACCAACGAAGCTATATTGAGACTAAACCGTATCGAGATTGTTCCGAAAGTACTTACTACCGAAGGTACTATAGCAAAATACTGCGTGTACGGCTGCGATCAGTACATATTTAAGGTTGAATTCAACTACTGAGAATGGCCTCAATCGTCTTGTTCACTAAATTTTAGGACAGTGCATCTTTTAATTTGGGGACGATACAAATCATGTTGGTCTATTAGGTATTCATTATAGTATTATGTTTACTTTACCTTGATGAGTTAGTTAAATTGAACGATCTTTTACAGACAACCTTTGGATGGAATACTAAGGGCAAGGAGAGAGAAACAATGTAGGTAGTCTACAGGGTACTATTTACATAGATTATATGTATAATAAATATGTATATAAAGTATCTTAAATTAATTTTAATACATCTAACTAATAAACACCATATTAGAGCAAATAAAGCAATGCTAGATGACGATCAGACATGGGTATAGATCATCATCATCATCATCTCAGCGTTTATCCCGGTTGCATCCGCGGCTTTCGCGTTGGAGCCCGGGGTCCGCTTTCCTGCACATTCTCCTCCATTTCGCACGATCTTTAGCGTCCTGTGGTAAGAGCTTGTTGGCACGCATGTCATCTCTTACAACGTCAAGCCAGCACTTCTTTGGTCTACCCCGCTTGTTCCGGCCCGGCGGAGGCGCCATGGCAAGACATTTGTTACCCACGTAACATGCCGGTTTGCGTAAGACGTGGCCGTACCAGCGTAGGCGACCCTCCTGCAGTTTGTCCGCAATGTCACGGACACGAAGGCTGCCCCGGATGCGGGAGTTCCTGATGCGGTCTTTCCGCGTAACTCCACACATCCACCGCAGCATATTCATCTCCGTGACACGCAGCTCCTGCTTGTGTCGCTCAAGCACAGGCCACGCCTCACTGCCATACAGGAGAACAGGTCTAATGATGGTTTTATAGACCTGCCCCTTAAGCTTAACCGGCATTTTGGGGTCACAAATGACACCTGTCACCTCACGCCATTTCGCCCAAGCTGCGGAAATACGTGCCTTGACGTCGCAATCAATGTCGCCGGACGCGTGAAGCACAGACCCCAAGTATTTAAACTGGTCCGTGCGCTCGACCATGTCTCCGCCTATGCGCACAGACATGGGGTCTGTCGTGTTGCTGGCCAAGTATACGGTCTTCGACACGTTGAGTTTCAGACCTCCGTTCTCAAGCGAGTCCTTCCACGCATTCACACGCCGCACCAACCGTTCCCTGTCCGCGTCCGCCAGCGCGATATCGTCAGCATACATGAGTAGCCAGGGAGGCTGCTCATGTGAGTCCTTGATACTGGCCGACAAAACGTCTAATATCACGCTGAACAGAAACGGACTAAGGACGGATCCCTGGTGGACTCCGACGGTGATGGGGAAGGGTTTAGTGTCGCCAACAGCGGTCCTGACAACGGAATCGGAATTGAGGTACATGTCTCGAATTATGTCGACATAGGCTTCAGGTACCCCTTTGGACCTCAGTGCCCACCAGATCACCCCTCGAGGGACACAGTCGAAGGCCTTCTGCATATCTAGAAAGAGCATATGCAGAGGCGTGCTCTTCGATCTGTATCTCTCCATGGCGATCCTTAGTGCGAAGATAGGGTCCATGGTTCCGTACCCTGGCCGAAACCCATATTGACACTCCGAGACAGCACACTCCTGCCGGATTCGGGAGTCTACGATCCTCTCAAAGATTTTCATGGTGTGGGACATGACCTTGATACCGCGATAGTTGCCACACTCCTGAACCGAGCCCTTGCCTTTAAAGACTGGAGTAATTATACTCAGCCTCCATTGGCTCGGGATTTTGCCGGTCAGGAGCACGCGATTGAAAAAGTTAGTTAGCATGCCCACACCGCGAGGACCCATCGCCTTCCAGGCCTCAATGGGGACTCCGTCAGCTCCGACAGCTTTCCGATTCCCCATACAAAGAAGAGCCGTTTGGACTTCCTCAGGCGTTATCAGAGGCACTAGTCCAAGGTTCGGAGGGAGTTCCGGTGTTTGCACCTCTTGATGCTGCTTGTTCAGCAGCTCCTGAAAGTACGAGCGCCATCTCTCCTTCACCGCGAGGTCCTCGCATAGCAGGTTGCCATTTGGGTCTTTTACACAACGGCACTTGGATATATCCTGTGCCGCTTTGACCCTGGAGCGTGCCAACTTGTAGATAAGCTTTTGCCCCTCAGACGATTCCAACTTCTCGTAGAGAGGTTGCAAGTGGTCTCGTCTGGCTCTGGCTACAGCTCTTTTGGTGGCACGTTTGGCAACCTTGTATGCGTCGCGATCTTCAGGAGATCCGGTCGCTTGCTACGTTTTGAAGAGGGCTTTCTTCACCTTAGTCTCCCTCTGGACTGTGTCGTCCCACCACCAGGTTTCCTTGTCACGTTTGCGGCCGCCCTTAGAGACGCCGAGTACCACCCGCGCCGCCCCCGTAATAGCTGCCTGGATCCTGTCCCAGTGGTCTTGCACAGGTTCTCCGTCGGTACCGACGCACTTGTCGCCAATAACCGACGCAAAATCCTGGGACCTGTTTTCATCAAGCAGCCACCACCGGATCTGGCGCCGACAGTCCTCTACACGTCTACGTTGGGCCTTTACGCAGAGGTCCATGACAAGGAGACGGTGTTGTGCAGTGAGACTCTCACCGGGTATGACTTTGCAGTTGGCTACTTTGCCGATGTGGTGCCTCCTAGTTAGTAGAAAATCGATCTGGGTAGCGCTTCGCCCGCTCCGGTAGGTGACAAGGTGCTCCGGCTTCTTTTTGAAGTAGGTGTTCACGATTGCAAGGTCCGCAGCCGCACACATTCGGAGAATGCTGTCTCCTTCCGCGTTGCGGCTTCCGTACCCAAAGCCACCGTGAACACGCTCAAACTCGCCACACCTCTCACCCACATGACCGTTCAAATCACCACCCAGAACGATTCCCTGGGATAACGGAATCCCGCAAAGCAATCCTTCGAGCTGGGTCCAGAACAGCGTCCTTTCGGCTTCACCGCACCCGGCCTGTGGAGCGTAGGCACTTATCAAGTGGGTTATAACCCCATTGACAAGCACCCGCACCGACATTAGCCGATCGCTGATGCGATTCACCTCCAAGACGTCATCCTGGAGCTCGTCAGACAACACCACGGCGACTCCATTTCTCCCACTAGGTGCACCCGTGTAGATCAGCTTGTAGCCATTCCCAATAAGCCGGGATCTGCTGCCTTTCCACCGAGTCTCCTGCAGGAACGCCACGGCCACCCTCCGCCTGTGGAGAGTTTCGGCCAGCTCTCTCGCGCGTCCAGTTAGCGTGCCAACGTTCCACGACGCGAAACGGATTTTCATGGATTGGGCTCGCTTCTTCAGCCGTGTCCGCCTCTGACACGGTAGCCCTAGCCCACAGGTCACAGGAGTCGGGCGAGGCTCCTGCGCGCCGTTTTGCGGCGGCGCCCTAGCTGTGACATGTGCATTTCTTATTTTCCTCTCCATGATTGATTGGCTTGTTTGGCTAATTACGAGTGCGACTGCCGTCTGACCACTCAACCCCGAAGGGAAAGCCGGCGTCAGAGCCCCGTTCGTGAGTCAGCAGGTGCACCGTCTGGCAGGTGGGGTTGACTTGGGTCCCAGAGATGGAGGTGGGACCCCAAAGCACCCCATGGACATAGACATGGGTATAGATGTTAAGTCAAAATAGAGTAGACAAGAAAAAAATATAAGAGGTAAGTATGTTTAAAAAAAAATTGCACGTTTTTTGACAGGTAGTTAGTTTATGTTAATTTTCAATATGCCACATGCACACGTCGAGACCAAACAACAGTTGCAAACGGTATTTGCATATTTTGCAGCCGATTTGTCAACTCATGTGCACGAAGGCAATATTTTATATTTGTTTATGTCAATGAATAAATCTCTTATTTTGTGTTACTTATCCTTCGTGACACAAGAATTTAATTTTCAGTAATTATATTTTTTTTTCTTTCATCATCATCTTAGCGTTAAACCCAGTCGCAGCCGTAGCTTGTTTCAGCTTTGATTATTATTTTTATGAGTCTGATAGAGAGAGCGTGAGATTTTTTTGAGTCTGGGGTCCGCTTTACCAGTTTAACTGCTGATTTTGGCTAACCTTCGATATTTTCCGTAAAGCGACTGCCGTCTGACTTCCACAACCCGAAGGTGAGATCGAAGTATTGCAGTTAGACCAATTGTAGGACTTTTGAGGGCTCCATTAACCGTAACGACTGCCACTAGATGTTCCTATGGCAACCGGGACCAACGGCTTAACGTGCTTTCCGAGGCACGACCAGACCAATGCAAATAGTCATATTCATGCATACAAATATTTGCACTGCGCGGGGATCAAAACCGCGCCTCCTTGCGCAGCGGCCGCGTTCGCTACCGCTACGCCACCGTGGCTGTCATGTGTTCTTTTTTTCTTTCAACTAACATAAAACAAAACCAATAGTTTCCATAACTAGTAAATTACTATTACAACTTTGCCGCCGACTCGTGGGCTTACAGTAACAATTTGCTAGCAATTAAATAGTTTTCAAGTTCTAAACTTTACAAGTAAGTGTCCAAAGTCGTTATACTGTATTAAGGTCTCAAAATATCAATATAACTTGGAAGGTTAAGGCTAGACCAATAAATTGTCATTATTTGTTATTGTTATCGACGTCTGGAACATCTGCTGAGGTAATGGTCAAGTTTTAATGACGATAGAGGTTGGAAGGGCGAAATTGTAATTAAATAAGGCCCTGGTTTAGGAGCTGGCCTTTTAAGCTAGGGGTCGTAAGTTTAATCCCTGTGATTTGTCTATTGTGAGTGGTTCTATACTGTGGAGATACTAAATATGTCTTAAAAGATATTTCTGTGTAACCTCAAACTTAAGCAAAGGCTATTTTAATACAAAAAAAATATACTAAGAAGGGATAAAGTTGTGCAAACCCAATTAAGTTAGTAAAATATTAGGGTACCTATGCTGATAACAGATGCTTCACTCGGTTGAATATTATTTTTTATTGCATTTTACGCTCACACAGCACTAACAAAGTTACCTACTTAGAAATGAACATTCATCCGCCCCTTTCATTTAAATTTTCGATCAGTTGGTCGGCGAGTGGATGTCTAAGAGTGCCAAAATCAAACCGTCATTAGATCGGTTCACTAATGAATTCATTTTCAGACGTTTCATTTTCAAGTGACAGATGTCGACTAAATAACAATAAGTGTCGCGACACATCTGCGGAACGTTCGGCGCCGAAAGTTCGGCTAAATACGCTCGCAGTGTATTTCAAGTAATCTATGACACATTAGCCGCAATTACGCCGCGTTCGGCGTAGGGCCTAACCTTCTTTCGGGCGGTTTTTTCAGCTAAAACGCATTTAATGTATTTTGCATAGCAAGCAACACATCACGCGATGAGTTGCGCGACCGAAAGTTCGGCGGGCGTAGCTGAACATTTGGCGTGTGTTGTGTATCGCGCGCGTGGCTGTAATGAAGAGCGGCAACGTCTTCTAAGCAAACGCACACACACGTCACAAAAACCGCACACCATAAAGTGTCGACACAGTCAGAATGACGATGACGCCACGTAACTTTTCGTCGCGTAGCGCGCTGAACAAGACGCCGCGTTTTGACCGTTTGGTTTGTCATAACAACTGAATATTGCGACTGACACTTCAGCCGCTGAGCTTTCAGCACTGTACATTCCCCAGATGTGTCACTACACTAAGTGGAGCATCTGTGACCTACCAAACGGTCACTTAAAAGGCAATGGTGAGAACTATGCTTGGGGTTTCACTGCGTGATCGAATCAGGAATGAGGAGATCTGCAGAAGAATGAGAGTAACCGACATAGTTTGAAGAATTGCAACACTAAAGTGGCAGTGGGCTGGGCACATTGCCCGTAGGTGACTACGTACAGGAAGATGCAGTTTGGGTAGGCGCCCGACAAGGTGGACCGACGACCTAGTGAAGGTTGGAGAAACCGCTGGATGCGGGAGGCACAGGACCGGTCGTCGAGGAGATCGTTGGGGGAGGCCTATGTCCAGCAGTGGACGTCTTTCGGCTGAAATGATGATGATGATGATGACAGTTCACTGTAAATTCACTTTACCCAAGTTTTCATGATGATGGTTATAAAATCGCACTACAGTATAGAACTTAATATCAGCCGTTATTATTTACTACTATGATTAATATATGTCCCTTGTTTGCGTTGCAACATTCCAGAATGCTTACCTCAACAACGTAGACCGGTCCCGCCACTCGGCATTCCTGCGATGTGTCCGCGCCACTCCGCTAGCAGTGAGTACCGCCAGGCCTATTGCTAGGAACATCTTGGTGCCGGGCTTGGAACACCACATCAGTTGTACACCGTATGCTGTTATTATGACGCTGCCCACGCTGTAAGAAAGAATACTGTCAGAATTTGTAACTCTGGAATAGACTAATTTGAAGCTAGGACGGGTATGTTGAGTGCTGGTATCTGACCTTCATTGGTGAGTTTAGTTAATGTATGTACTATATTATTTATTATAATTGCTCTTGTTAAAATGAAGAGTTTTATTTCAAGGCAAAAGTAATTTTCTAAAATAATTAATATATTGTATATTGAGTAATAAATGTAAGGCTGTTAATTATAAATAAAATAGCTTGCTTCAACAATGAAAGCTAATTGAATTAATATCAAAACTAAGCGAATAAATATTAACAAAATCAATTTATACACTACCTATTCACAAAAATAAAACACTGTAACTATCCAATTGAAAACTAATATTAGATTTGCAACTCAGAAATCAAATACAATCAAACAGTAATTAATGCTACTAGTCCTACTGAAAAAATATAAAACATTTACCTCGGTATATAGAGTACTCTCTCGGCAATTACAAATCCTACAGTTACCAGCAAATTGCTTGCAGGCACAAAGGGTAGGACCATTAGAAGTAGGCCAATCACTGCTGGGGTGTGCTTCTGAACCTATCATGAAAAGAAAAGCAATGTTTTATATTAGGATGTTATACAACGTGTCCATGGAGTTTCTTGCCCGTTCTTCTCCATATGTACCTACTCTTTGGAATGGGCGACTAGCTTCATCTTATTGTCTGACCGACCTTCTAAAAATTCAAAAGTGCCTGTAACTGGTTTATTTGAAATAAATGCTTTGATTTTGATTTTGTGTTTTTTATTTGCCATAACTCTATGGGTTATATTCTATATTCTCTAAATAAAAAGAAAGCAAAGGTTAGCCATCGCCATCCAGCATAGCAATACGGCAAGCGTTGTCACGTTGCTTTGTATAATTTGAAGGGACTTGACTGACATGACTGAAGGTATGGAATCTGGAAGCAAATGTCAGTCATCATCATTTTTTGTTTAACTTGTATCTTGACATTTTTATTTTTTTATTATTTGATTTTGACATGATTTTGATTGTATTTAACTGTAGTGTAGTTTTGATTGTATTTTGACATTATAATTTGTATTTTTTGTATATCCTAATATTTTAAAATATATTTAACATTTTATTAATTGTGTAGGATATTCATTTTCATGCAAATCACCAAACCCAAATCATATTTATGTCCAATAAAATGCGACATGTTTCACTTCAGGGTTACATATAAATAATCATGATTATCGAATTATTTTGTATATAAAAACTTTTTACAAAAAACAACCGACTTCCAAAAAGCGCTACAAAGTGAAAAATAACTAATTTCGGAAGTCGGTGTCTTTGGTTTTGTATATTCGTTTTTTGACACCGACTTCCGAAATTAGTTATTTTTCACTTTGTAGTGATTTTTGGAAATCGGTTGTTTTTTTGTAAAGAGTTTTTATTTTACACTTTTTAGTTGTTAAAAGTACTATGTATAGAGTAGTATCCGGTCAGACTGGAAGCTGACGCAAATATAGTTGGGAAACGACGTAATTTTGTTTACTTTAAGTTTTACCCGTAAGTATTCCCTCAACTGCTTATGGTCATCATCATCAAATTTACTGTAGACCATTATTTTAACCCAATGGGTGCAAAGGTCTCATATTGATGAGATTTATATTGATAAATGAATGAAGTCCAACCACAAAGTAGCTACTGTAAACCGTTGAGGAGTTCCCGGAACTGGCCTTTGTCTTCATCATCAGAGCTCTTATGACAGTCACAACCCATCTAGGGTTGTGACTGTCATAAGATACAGTCACAACCCTAGACCCCAAACACAAGGTAGCTGCTGTGAATTGTTGAGGAGTTCCTTCGACTGTCCCCCGGCTCCATCATCAGATCTACTCCAGACCTTTATTAAATTGTAGTGCTTTAAAATACTTAATGAAAATGCTAAGAAATGCACTAGTCCCCCCCTGCAATTTTTGAAAGTTCCCCTTGTTTTCTCCTCTGGTCTTCCGCCATCAAACCCTGATATCCTTATCATGGGACCACCTTGGGAACGTCTTCTTTCCAACAGAAAAAGAATTATCAAAATTATTTGCGAACAAACATAGAAAAAAAAGCATATAGGTATACGGTCGAATTGAGTAACCTCCTCCTTTTTGAAGTCGGTTAAAAATAAAAAAAAATATAATTCAAAATTATGCTACATACGACAGTCAATCTATGTAATTAAAATAGCCTTAAATGGGTGAGTCCATGTCTACGCAGACATGTCCTGATCCGAAACGAATTCTGAGTAGTAATTTAGAAATTTTTGTAAAAAAGATCTCGTGATACCTATTCGTACAAATAGCTTTATATTTCAATATAGAAAATAGTCACTTACTTCCAAATCAGCAATAAACCGGTAGCACAACAGTAGTAGGGCTCCGAAGGCGGCACAAGTTAGAAGGTTCCTGGGATCCCAGCCACTCGTGATGAGAGGCACCGAACCCATCTGCCAGTCGTGGCTGAGCGTCCACGGACACAGGAGTAACCACCAGTTGAATGCAGCTAGGTAGCAGAAAGTCATCAATCTAGAAGAATTATTTTATATGAGTAACTTTGGTCTCAATGAGTATTCAGCGGGAAACAGATTTTAGGTTTTTTGAAGTAAAAACTTATTTAACTATGTTGAGCACTTTTGTTGGATAGGGAAAAGCATTGAATTCGCGTGAGCGAGACTGACCTGACACCGTGATGTTTAGTACATACAACGTTATTTTTTGGGGAAACCTGAATATAGTTTGTTTAGAATAAGCAACTGAATCGATTCCAATCAGTTTTACACCATGTTATATTTTTTCACAAATACATTTAGAGTGAGACTGCAGAGTGGTTACCGAGCGGTTACGACAGATCATAGTACTTGCGCCCCGTGCCACAGCTGACGCAGAGGTCAACGCCCGCGCTCGTCCGTCCGTACGGACCTTTGACCATATTTTTGTTGGGACAACCAAGTAGAATAGCAAGCGCATAACTTGGTGGTATTTTATAATATCTTTTTGAAATTTTGTACATACATTCTTTACTTTAAAATACTGGACACGTGTTTCACGTTTCGCATAAAAAATAAATAATCTTGTATAATGGTGTAGATTGTGTCACCACTATAACTCTTTTGTTCACATAACAATGATTTCAGTTTTCTCTTCTGTCGATTAATCCCACAACTGCCTTTTTTGTATAAATGTATTTCATCTCAAACTTTTTCTTGCGATTATCTGCTTAAAAAGTAAACAGCTCCGTGTTAATGAGCGTTTACATGTCTTCTATTAAGATGCTTTCTATAAAAATTATACTAAAAAAAGACCTCCTCCAAGGCATTCATTCTATTGGGGGGCATTGCCATAATCTCCCCGTTAGGCAGGTGTGTTGGGGATCGCAGTAATTTGATATTCCACAGAAGCGCTGCTGCCCGCTTCCCTGGTGAGAGTTCCCTTAGTCGCCTCTTACGACACCCACGGGAGGATATGGGTTGGTACTATTCTATGCCCGATACCACACGGCAAACTATACATTTATTAAATTATAATACAATTTGTCCAAAATACACGAATACTGTGTAAATTATGTACGTGTTCATCAGTATGTAGTACATTATATAGTAATGCGAAATTTAATTGAAAAATACACAATATATCTCAAGTCTATTAAATAATTTCCCCAAAACCATGCCTGTTTTTTTTTTTTTTTTTAGTAAAACTTCCACCACATTGGGATTTCTCCTGTATCGTGGGTGCGTTTACATAAATGTAACTCACATACACAAACATCCAGACCCGGAACAACTAATTGTAGGTCATACAAATATTTAGTCCGTACGGGAATCGGACCCGCGAGACGCAGCGCAGCAGTCAACAGCTTAACCACTGCGCTAACCGTGTCAAATGCCATCGCGAAATAATAAATATTATAAACAAAGAAACCTACACGTTTGTAATGCCACGTGTTTTAATACCCTCTTCCTGTCTAATTTGGCACTATATAATTTCCAATTTACTATCGATTTTAAAAAAAGAATTATTTAAATTGATACTTCACCTTACAAAAAAACTAGGATGAAACGCAGCAGGATTGTCCTGGGGTGAAAACGAAGGCCAGGTGCCTTGCAATAGTGCTAGTCTCAAACAGACCAGCAGCGCCAACGACAAAACCACCTTTATAGTCCTCAGCGACAAACCAGTACATTTCTTCTCAATTTTAAAAGAACATATTGACCTGAAAATTCACCTTAATTAATGAATCAGTAATTAGTGTTGTGCCAACAGGCATATTACACATAAGAAATGTATAGAAAGAAAATACATTTATTCAGGACAGACATCAGAGTGTATCATCGTAAAGCAAACTTCGCGAAAAGGCTGGACAGCATGCCACTAATAAAATTATATTAGTCATTTATGTCATCAATGAGGGGTTATAGAAAACACAGTGTGTAAAAAAAGTGTCGACTCGGCTTTTGAACGTCGCGAGCGTGCCGCCATGCTTGTTGGTAAATATGATGTTGACCCCTGATGTGAACTCTATTAAATCAGCTGATAGGATAGTTTTTCTAGTTTTATTCACAATGCGCTTTTTTGTGTAATTAGCGAAATATTTAATTATTTTTTACTTTAAAATCTTATTGGGTTATAAAAGTATAACAATTATGAATGGTCTAAAGTGAAAAAAACTGTGTATTTTTTTGCTTTAATCAGGAAAAAGCCGACGAAAATTCTACTACTGAGGGGTATTCAGAATCATGTAATGGATCCATGGTACTTCTTTGTGCGTCGATGTCAGATACACCGTTTATACACAATACATCTAAAATAAACATACATCAGGCAGCAACAAATAAAAATCAAATAGAAAGTAAAAACCCCGATGTAAAAAATATCAGCAAAGTGTGCCTTGTGGCTGCACTAAAAAGGTCCAGTTCAGCAAGAATGCCAGACAACTAGTGCCTGACGCTGGTTTTCAACTGAACCTGAAGTGAGGTGATGGATGTAAATCAGTTTTACACCACGACATAACGTGTGTATGCAATACTTAAATAAAAAATAAATACGTGTTAGATTAAAAATTATAACGAATATGTACTTAAACAGTGTGTACTTTTTTTTACTACGAAATATCTGTAAGCGTTTTGTGCGCTAAATATAGATTCTACTAATTAACCCCTTTGCTTAACCTCTTATTGGTCTAGCCGCTAATATTCTGGTTTGTATAATAAATAGTTTATCATTTATATTGTTACCTATTGTTATAAAAACAGGTTATCTGTGAATCAAACTAAAAGAAAAACCATACCTATATAAAAAATATTATATAAAAACAAAAAGCCCGCCTGCATAAAATTCTAACGAACTGAATAGGTAGAAACATATGCTTAATAATAATAATAATAATATTTATTTGCGTGGTAGAAAAAATATGTAATTCTTTTTTTTGTTCCATTTAATATTAAGTTATATACATATTTAGAATCAGTATTTAAAATCCCTCATTTTGATATCCCACTCGATATGCTTAGTAGAAATTTATTTCTTTATATCTCACAATATGGCGTCATACATCCGCCATTTTGTTTTTTTTTTTAATGTCACCATTCTAGTAGCAGTTGGGCGATTAAGGCAAATCTAACGATACCTGAAATGTGAAAATCCGTTCAGCGGTTCTGGAGATACTAGGTAATAAAGAATAATACATACAAGATAGGAGCTAAAAACATAACCCTCCTGGCAGTCGGGTAAAAAAAACAGGCATCTCTTTTATTACAAATCACAATTGTTCTACAAACAAATGACCAAGCGTATAAATGTCTAGAATTATAAACGCCTGGATTTTTTAATAAAAATAATTAATAATTTAAAATTTGCGTTACACTCTTTGATTATTTTTTGTGTAAATAACAGACATCAACAAAAACCGTTGGAAAACAAAAAATACAAATAAACTCTTAAAAACATCATTAAAACCCACGGACGGCTGTGTATCGTAATATTTGTCTATCTCTTATTATTCCAGCATAGTAGCCGAGCAAAAAAACTCGAGCACTCCGACAAATGAGAAGCAAATAAAAGCTACAAGAGTCCAACAAGTACTAGTCTGCACTCTGAACTCCAGCTAGAAGGTCGCAGATTCATAATGAACCTCATTCAAGTATGTATTGTGGGGCACCTAGTTCTAACTGATGCATACCTACCTACTTTGCTGAACAGAAAATTGTTTGAAACTAGATCCAATTAGTGAGGTTTTTGGACTGTATTAATCATATCATGTTTAGACTGTTTGATCAGAGGGTCACTCTCGTAATTTTGAGAAGGTAATCTGACATCAATCTCAAACTGTCAAAAATCCTTCAAAGCGTAAGCAATGAAAGGCTCTGACAAATGTCACAATGTAGATTTTGACAAGCTTTTGACATCTGTTTGAATGAGACTGCGACTATAGATGTAAATTTTGAATGTAATATAATTTAAAATTACGAGTGTTGTTCGCCAGCTTATGGCCGTGTTCTAACCGAAAGCGATTGTCGCGACTTAACGTAATCAAAAGTCATTTATGTAAATTGAGTTAAGAATCAGCTATTTTCGAGATTCAAAATTACATAGGACAGTCTCCCAAAACGGCCGTCCTTCAGAAAATGCTTATACCGGGTTCAACACGGTTCGGCTTTAGTTTTTTTTTTTTGTAATTATAAACTAGTGCTGGACTGCAATCCCGCCTGATGGTAAGCAGTGATGCAATCGTTGATGGTAAAGCGCGCAAGTTTATTAAGCCTATTCACTTAAAAATCTCAGTGAGTAGGAAGGAAGACGGCAGTTGAACGAGGTGATGCAATGTTAAAACCAACAACACGACCAACGTGCTGCGCCAGAGGGAGATTAATCTGGAGACCCTCCACGATCAAACTCTCGACACAATAACATTTGGCGCATTGTACCCGGCACACATCGCAACACAACTGCTCAGACCCGTCCTCCGTACGGCTTCACCAGACATCATGCCGGAACATGACGAATCGCTTGGCGGTAAGACTTTGTCTGGTGGGTGGTTCTGCCGGCAGCCGATATTATGGTCTACCACCGAGAAATTATATATAGTAGGTAATGAAGTACTACATCCATAGCGGTTTGACCTGTTTGAATAGATTTTGATACAAATTAAGTTTAAATTCGAACTGTGTGAATCCTGTATTTCTTATTAGATGAATATGACAAACTCCTGCGAACAATTAAGTCGCATTTGTACTTTATAACTGATTCAAACAGTCGCCTAATTGCGTAATCACGCGGTATTTGCTTCCAGTTAGGACATAGAACAGTTTTTGTTGTTGATTTATAAATAATGTTTATCTATTAGAAGCTTACAAACTCTTAAAAGTGACAATTTATTTCCCAACATCGGGATGGAAATCATTAAATAGGGAACACAAACTTAGCCTATTAAGATAAAGAATTTTATAAAAGATTAAAATCTGTTACCTTTTAACAAACGGCCAACATCTATAAAAGTCGAAGGCTAGGTTGAGTATAAATATCATGATGCCGGTTTCCTTGGCCAGCATACTGAGAGCTCCGAGGACAACACTCAGCCATACACACTTCTTGTTACTTGTAGGCCTAAAAACAATGGCTAATATAGTTTAATTATTTGAAGGGAGACCATCTGAAATGAGGTAGCTGATAATATTCTCTACTATGCTTTAATTTGGATGCTGATCGAGAGTTTAGTTAATCGTAAATCTATATCAGCAGTATCTGCTGTTAACGATCAAATTATATATATGTTTTTTTTGTTTTTTTAAAAGTACTAGCAGCTGCCAGCGACTTCGTTCGCGTGGAATTAAATATGCTCCGCTACTAGCATAGTTTCCGAGATTAGCGCGAACAAACAAACAAACTCTTCAGCTTTATATATTAATATATAGATTGATGCCTATATAAAACAAAACACGATACACCTAAAAAAAGAAAATCATCTGATGTATATTTTTTTCGTTGTGGGGTCATCGAACGCAGTTAGTCGGTTCAATTTAAATATCAGTATATAAATCTATTTTTCTGTGATTTTGATTGTGAGATTGGTATCGAAGTCCAAAGATGTTATATTATTATTTCAACTCATTCTTCGATTAAAAACAATACCATCGTACGTTGACCCCCAGAAAATTAAGCATTTATTATTTACATTGTATCTCATTTAGGTATACCCATTACATTTGCAGAGTTAAGCATGCTATACTCCATCGGTTTAAATAATTAACTAAGGGTAAACAAAGAACACATGACGTATTTAACGTTACAGTTAGTTAATAACGTTAGTAAATAGGAGAATCGTTAACAAAAATATCAAATTAGCATAAAACTCATATTCCGTAACTAGATGGATTAGATATAAGATCAGCACCCTATTGCATAACACACTATTACTATCAGTTGGAATCATTTCGAAGCATATTGCTATTGCATTGCTCCATATGTTGGAAAATGTGTGTCGGTGAATGTTGTTGAACTGTCAAAATAAAACCCATTGCTACTGATAGTTTGTTACGCAATTACCCTACAGGTTTAATGCAGATGTTGTCAAATCAATAACGTGACATAATGAGCCTATATTGTTCCAATGTCTTACTGTTGTCAATATCTTACTCCAAAGCCACAATTTCATAGGCGCATTACTGGCTATCACAGCATAACAAATGCTCATTATTACCTAGGGAATAAACAGATGGTAATCATTGCTGAAAAACTTAAACTTTATTCATCACTAAATATTTGAAATGTTTAACCGGAATAAATTCACTAAACTGTAGAATAAATCTTCGACTGAAATACTATCAGGATTATTTACGTTATGTGACTTTATGAGGAGTATAGCGATAATGATTTTAATGTCATTATTTGCATAAGAAATGACATCATCAGAAGACTAATTACCAGAAATTTACGATGTGTTTAGTTTTATACAAGTGTCAAAGATTGACAGCTGAGTTTTGAATTATATAATATATACAAAGTAGCTGGTTGCCTGACACTGGCAGAATAATCGACATATACGTAGACTCAGTTGCCAACGAAGAAAAAAAAAAGTAAAAAGTTTATTTATCCATTTGGGGAACAAATAACGACCCTGGCTTGGCATAATGTAAGAAAGGTTGAAAGGATGCAAAATATAAAAGTAGATTATTGGAAAAAATAAAAGAGAGATAATGGACTTACCTATGATACACAAGAAGGGACGATAAAAAAAATATACAAGCTAACACATCAGCTCTGCCCACTACTCCGGCTACCTGCCGATAAGAGAAACATATTATTATCTAATTAAATAATAAACAAACTTGAGTAGCAATAAAAGGAGATGTTTCAGAAATGTATGGAGCCTGGGCCAGCACATTGTACACTTAATGCTAGGTATAGTTACGCCATAGTTAACTGTTTTTAATGTTAATTTCCTATGTTTTGGCTTAGCTTTTATACAAATTCAATTTAACTCGGCGTGCAACACAACTACTAATAAATATGGTGGTCAAAAATAAGCGAAATAAGTTTATATTATATTAATAAGTCAAAATTAATAATAATTTTGACAGTGACATTTGATTGGCGTGTCATGTATCTAAGGCTATCGTATCTATATTATCTACCATATGACTGCGAAAAAAACAAAACATGATTTTCGAATATACAGCCCATTAAATAAACACAATCAACTCAAATCAACACTCGACACGAACACAACGGGAAAATAGAACTGTCAAAGTCGCTAATCAAACGTTGTTTCGTTCTCAAACTCTTCTGCGTGTTAGGAGATTGAGGGCTTGAAATGAGTAGGCGACACCAGGAATTCCTTAAAACTTGTCTGTATTTAGAGTATTACAATGAAATAATAATGTTAAGTATATGTGATACGTAGCGCGTGCAAAGCAGTAGTAGTTCTAGAAGAAACATTTTATACGAAAAAAACCGTTGACGCGTAGCTCGGTGGCTATTGGTCGATCGCATGCGTAGACGACCAATTGCTGTTAAGGAGATGGTAGCTACAGTTCTTAAGGCGAAGTTCTGCTATTAAGGCGAAGTCTGAACAAACGTCATAAAAAGTGTCATGGCTACCTTAATAAATTGTTATCTCACTAAAAACGTTTTAAATAATTAATTATATATACTTGTATTGTTATTCAACTTAATTTAGTAGTATTTTTATGAAAATCTTCATTTTTTTTCCTTTTTATCTATATAGCGTACATAGTGGTGGAACAAAATGAAACATCTCCTTTACCAAAGGATTGAGGTGACAACCAGACTGCAGACGCTAGTGATGTGCTATTAAAGACCATAGCTAGTGACGCGCCACTAAGGTATTAAATTTAAAAGAAAAATTGTGAAAATCGGGTGAATTAAGTCAGAAGCTTGTATGTATTTCACAAGCTCAACAAAAATATTTTAAATTTTCTATTCATTCGTTTAGTTTGAATCCCATCTGAGTTTGTCATACAATTATTCGCTAGTCTTTTAATATAAGTAGTCCTTCAGTCCAGTCTAACAGGATTTACTCATCTCTCTCTGGCTTTGACATTTACCTTAATAAACAGAGAGTCATTGACCTTTCATAGTACTCAGAAAACGTTGCTATAATTGTTTTGGCCGAATATAGAAGATTCTTATAACTTTGTCTGGCACTTTTTGTTATTGAATGTTAGGTAATTTTTTGACGGTCTCTATTTTAGCTAAGAATAGACCAATCTATCTATAATGAATATAGGAATAGAACAATTTATTTCTGTGAGTGGATGTAGTCAAATTATTTTTTTAAAAGCGTATTTTCTGTTACAACTATCTGAAAAAGTGGGCTCAGGTTAAGAGGGGATTCTAGTAGCGTTTTCCCTATACTTTTTTTTTTTTTATAATTATAAACTAGCGCTTGACTGCAATCCTGCCTGATGGTAAGCAGTGATGCAATCATTGATGGTAAAGCGCGCTAGTTTATTAAGCCCGTTCACTTAAAAATCTTAGTGAATAGAAAGGAAGACGGAAGTTGAGCAAGGTGGTGCAATGTTAAACCCAACAACACGACCAACGATGCTGCGCCAGAGGGAGATTGATGTGGAGACCCTCCACGACCAAACTCCCGACACAACAGCATTTGACGCATCGTACTCGGCACACATCGCAACACAACTGCTCAGACCCGTCCTCCGTACGGCTTCACCAGACATCATGCCGGAAAATGACGAATCGCTTGGCGGCAGGACTTTGTCTGGTGGGTGGTTCTGCCGGCAGCCGATATTATGATATACCACCGAGGAAACAATACAAACGTATTCCGCTGTTTTCTTCATGGATAACGCTTTTAGAGCATTTTTTTCACCAATTTTACACCTTCAATAGACGTGCCTCTAGCATTTGATTTTCGCGAAAACTTAATTAATAAAATAAATATGATATTTCAAAATCCCGAAAAATAACCCCTTTTTTACCGCGATGTTCAGACGACTATTAGACAAATATAATGATTTTTTGACAAAAACGAAAATAATAGAAGGATAAGTATATTTTTCCTCAAACTTTAGGTATAAAAATAATTGAGACCTGTCGTGTTTTGAAATAGAAAACAGCGGAATAAGAATCATCTTTTGGTCAACACGCTGTATAAAAAAATCGTTTTAGTTGCATGCTATATTTCAAATTGCAGACATAATATATATATATCGTTCACCAATCCGCCTGTTAAATATGATACGTTGGCCATTTTTTATGGCAGTCTACTGCATGATTTTGAGCTTCCCAATTTTTATCGCAACAATACATAACAACTTTCCTAACCCCTACTATGTTCCAACACGTGATCATCACATTAATTTTGCTCGGTGAACTTGAACGAGTCATCGCACCGATAGATGGCGCCTACCGGTATTCCATGAATGATATATTATACGAATGCGATTATTGCTTTGGCTTGCACACGAGGTATGACTGTTAGCTGATCTATCTAGTAGCACTTGATTTTCTTAATAAACTTCGTTTACTTGACCTCCGTGGCGCAGCGGTCAACACGCCTGCCTGCGACGTGGAGGCCCCGGGTTCGATCCCCGGTCAGGTCATGATGGAAAACGATCTTTTCCTGATTGGCCTGGGTCTTGGATGTTTATCTATACATGTATCTATTATAAATATAGTATCGTTGAGTTAGTATCCCATAACACAAGTCTCGAGCTTACTTTGGGGCTAGCTCAATCTGTGTGATTTGTCCGTACATATTTATATTTATTTATTTATTCGTTTGCATAATAACCAGAATGTCACTCACCGTTTCAGTATGTACAGGATGCACAGCGAACAGCACCGCCGCAAGCGCAGCAAAAGGTCGCTGCAATCGCGCGATAGTGACACACGCTCGTGCAACTAGCGCGCAACACGCAGCGTGTAGTGCAACGTTGCACGCGTGCCACCACCACGGTCTTAACCCGGCGAGGGCGTGATTTAGTCTGTAACAATGAAGTATTGATTAATTTTGGTTTTTGCTTTGTTATTGTTTTAACTATTGTTATATCTGCGTGCTTCGTCACTAGATCAGATAATTTGTACGTTAAATGTTAAATCTCATGTAAGTGAACTGTATTATTTCGATATTAAAAATACATTACATAAATACTACGAAATATATAATGGGGACCTTATTGTTAATGGGATCTATTCCAGTATTCCAGGCAACCTTGGAATGTACGGTGATATTAGTGAACATCAGATGTGCAAATATTTTATGAGACACTAAAATATTTCTACAGATACCCATCTGTAGAACTATTTTACCTACATATATTGAAAAATCTATGAACGTTAATTCAGAAATATTTATATAACGTTGCCACTAGGATTTACTCCTGTATCGTGAGTGCGTTTACAAATATTTAAAACTTCCATACACAAACAACTATATGTACATACAACTATATGTCCCGTTCGGGATTCGAATCTGCGACACACAGCGCAGCAGTTGTACCAACTCAGCCACTGTATCAGCCGTGTCATCATTCTATTAGGTATGATTTTTACAAGTCATATAATTTTCAGTCACAAGGCTTGTAATTAATAAGTTACCAAAGAAATACTCCAGTCTGTTACCCTATTAACTAATGACTGATTTTCGCATGTCTTGATAATTTTATTTCGTGAAATTGACGTATGAGTTAGTTCGTACGTCAATTTTCATAAAATAATATTTTATCCCAAATAAAATATAATAAACATGAAAGGGATATAACTTCTAGACATTGATATATCTAGATCTTATGGAATAAAGAGAAAAGTACATTAAGAAAGTTATATGACTAGAAGAATAATTTGTTCCACAAACCAACAGATACAGAAAATAAAAGCAGAGTCCCGAAAATCCTCTTAAAAACACGAATAAGGTAAATAATAGACCTGAATGGTTACATTGATTACACACAGCACATTAAACATCGGCGGTGATTCCGTCGGATTACAATTTGAGTGTCTTCAAGGCTAGAGTGAATAGGCTCATAATAAACTAGTGCGCTTTACCATCAACGATTGCGTCACTGCTTACCATCAGGAGGGATTGCGGTCAAGCGCTGGTTTATCTATATTATACTAGCTGACCCGGCGAACTTCGTTCCGCCTTAAAGGCAATATCACATGACTACTTTTTAAATTAGGATAATTTTAAATAAATAAATATTATTATTCAATGATTATTTATTTGGGAGCACAATCCTGGCGGTTCTCCGGAAATCTTTAATGTGCTACAATACTCGCAAACAACATCCATTGGCCCAATGCGAACGCCTTTGCGCTATATATGCGTATTGAAACGCCGCCCTGCCTGATTCCAATCAGTATTTGATGAATTTCTTCTTGTGCTTCGTAAATTATCTAGCGCTTGATCTCTAAGGTTTACTCGACGATTTCGCATTGCCAACCAAGCCGCTTCACGGGCTGCCTCCCTTTGCTCTGGTGAGTGAGAAGCACGAAGTCGAGCCATACTAAGACTGCGCTCTTCAAGTGCAATTTCTTGCTCTTCTTCAGTTCTTTTTTTTTTTGTTTTGGATGGGAAATCATCAAATGACCTCTCCCGCTCTGGGCGGAGCGGAAGGGTGTGTCAGACTTTTATTGACTAAAACCCACCCGTGTTCCTTCACTTGCCTGTGCAACGGCCAGTGCCATGGTTTCTTTTTTAACCAACCCGCAACCCTGTGCACCAGTCCTCGTGGACCCCGTCAAGGTGTGCTGACATCTCTTTGAGGCGTATGTGAAACACAACGCGCCGTCAACCCAGGCTAGGTTCTTACCAGGAGGCTAGATGCCTATCTCTCGCCGCCCGCAAGCCCGCGCCTACGGTGGTCGGGAGTCCAATGTTGCCTTCCGACCAGGGCGCTTCCTGCGGCGGTTTGAGGCGTCCGCCTCCTCCTTTGCCAGCATCACTGCTTCACAAAATGAGGTGAAAATGCCTTACCATGCACTCTTGCTCCGGACTATGGCCCGGACCAGGGTCGGACGTGAGAGATCGCCGCCGATCTCCGCCACGAGGACACGGCTGTGCTCTACCCAAGCCGTTCAGACCTCCACCATATGCTCCACCGTCTCCTCAGAGCGATGCACACACTGGTCACCCTGGCATTTCCTCCCGCCTTATACGGAACAGGAACCTCCCGAAACAGCCGTGTCCTGTAAGGACCTACGTCAGTCGGAAGGTGAGGACGCCGTGGCGCCTCTCTAGCTACTCCTCAAAGAGAGGACTTGCCGCCGCTATTGTGGCGTGCTCAGTGCTGAATTGCGACAATCACACTTTCCATGTCGCCATGAGATCCCGCCGGAGCTCTGTCCGCTGTACTGCGATTTTTCGCGGAAACGGAGTTATGCCTCCTCTCGTCACTCCCACATGTTGGCGAGAGATAATGTTTCTCCACAATTTAATGGATGTTATTATACATATAAACGTTTCTTTTTAATTACTCTATCTATTAAAAGAAACGTCATCAAAATTTGTTTCGCAGTTTTAAAGATTTAATCATACAAAGGGACATAGGGAAAGAGAAAGTAACAGTTTGTTTTATAGTATGTAGTGAAGTGGTAAATGGCACAGCAATACAATATTAGAAATTTTGAAGTTGAAGTTTGCTTTGGGGCTTTTATTAAAAAAAAATTAAACCGGCAGAGAGTATTTATATTCCTTGCTTTAAATGAATACATCAACATTAAACCGGTAAGACTTTTTTTTTAATATGCTGAGTAGTGCAGCAGTGTGTTTGTACCATTTTTAACAAATGAACCGCTAACTTATATTTTGACGGAGTTGTTTTATTATTCCATGTCAGTTGCGTTTTGTTATACCATGTCTTATGTCACGTCACACGGGAACGACGGGAACAACGGGAACGGGATAAAAATTGTCCTATGTGATATGTCCTTCTCCCAGTTCTTATCTACCTCCCTACCAATTTTGAGCTATACTGGTTAAGCGGTTCTTGAGTTATAAATAGAGTAACTAACACGACTTTCATTTATATACATAGACTTCATTCAAACCGGAGCAGCCCTTTAGGAGGAATTCAGTGACGTACACACGTACAGCAGATTTAGGAATATACCCATGGAAAGCATTGTCATCTACATTTGTAACAAAGATATCATGCCTCTCTCTACCCTAGAGCTCTTGTTTCAGTCTCTTTAAGTTGAATAAAAAATCTTAAATAATTATTTATTTCTATTTATTTTTTTCTCTTTTAGTTCATAAGTACAATTTTAGTTAAATAAAAAAAAAATATATCTTTTTTATTTTTTCGCCTTTTAGTTCTTATGTACAATTATATTTTTAAGTAACTAAAAAAATTAAAAAAATTATAAACTTGTCAAAAAACAAAAAAAAAAATTGTGATTGACCGGGTTTGAACCGAGGAACACCAACCAATATCGACTACGCTACAGCCGCTATGTCAAGCCGCGCGAAATTAGCGCCCATATTATGCGTGAAATATTGCGAAAGAGAAAACTCGAAAATATGCTCTTCCCCAGACATAAGACTGAGCTAGATCGATTTCTCGTCCCTGAAAACCCCCACATATTAAATTTCAGCGAAATCGTTAGGGCCGTTTCCGAGATCACATGCTTCATCAAGCGATCAGCGCCATCTGCCGGGCTGATTTGTGAATCTAAACCATCCAGGTTGCCACTCAAACGTATACAGAAAAATTCATTAAAATTGGTCAAGCCGTTTAGGAGGAGTTCAATGACATACACACGTACAGCAGAATTATATATATAAAGATAAAGCTGAAGAGTTTGTTTGTTTGTATGTTTGTTTGAACACGCTAATCTTAGGAACTACTGGCCCGATTTGAAAAATTCTTTTTGCGCTGGATAACCCTTTAATCCAGGAAGGCTTAAGACTATGTAAGATCACGCTGCGACCAATAGGAGCCGAGCATATAAAAAATAAACATATCCTACGCGGGTGAAACAGCGAGGCGTAATTAATATAAAAAAACAACTTGTCGTAAATAACCAAAATTAACCCAAATAAAAACTAATGGAATGAATTTTTTTTACAATTCCAATTAATAATATATACATATTAGGACACTTGATGAGTTGATGCTTAGTTTTATGATTAATGACCCTTGTTTGTTTGTCTAAAAGTCGCAGTTATTCTCGACATATTAATTTAATAACAATTTTGACCAGCTCAGTTGACGAAAACCTTCGAATCAATTGTGAGGCGAGTGGAGGAAGAAAACAGGAGTTCTTAATCTTTTTTTGTTATCAAGTCTGGTAGTTTGAATTTTGTTCTTATAGGATGTTACATGATAGTTTGGGTTTTTTAGTTAGATTACAGTAAGAGTTCGAAGAAATAAAGAAACTGACAAAGTGGGTTTCAGCAATGTTTCGCACATATTAGATTCACAAGGTAGAACCTGGTGGTAAAAACACATTTCTTTTATAGAAATCCACTTTAAGTTCATTAAAATTTTATAATTATAGCGATAAAAAACACTTTGTTAAAATTTCATATGTTTTTATATTGCGGTTAATATCCGTTGATTGAAGACACTAGTAGCAGAGGCTTAGCAGTACCGTCCAGTTAGCACCCTTTGTATATGAAATTCTAAAAATGCGAATGAATAATAATTAAGCAGCTAGACTTAAAGTAAAAGTGCGCACTTCTGCACACCCCCACATAATTTCACGGTAAATAAATATGAACGTTATTTCAATGACAATTAAGTTGATTTCACAGTGGAAAATAGAAATGCTTGAGATTGTAGCCTAAAATGAATCTTATTATACAGAAATTAAAGTTATTTTTACCCGACTACGGCAAAGCAAAAGGAGGGTTATGATTTTGACAGGCTATGTATGTATGTATGTATGTATGTATGTATGTATGTATGTATGTATGTATGTATGTATGTATGTATGTTCATCTGTTCCCTCGTAACTTCTAAACTAATTATCAGAATTCGACAAATGACATATCGTTAGAAGCGTCTTAATTGTCCGCTGGTTATAGGCTATATGGGGTTTCACAAAATCGCATGTGGCGCCCTCTAGCGGACAAAATGAACAGAGTAAAAAAATAAAGTTAAGATAAATATGCCGTGTTTGGTATCATTTGAAAGCGCTTTACTTGTACATTTTGAATATATATATATTACTAGCATTTGTTTGTGACTTTACCTGTATGCATTGGCTGATTGCATAAAATTCACATCTTTTTTACCCGACTACGGCAAAGCAAAAGGAGGGTTATGATTTTGACAGGCTATGTATGTATGTATGTATGTATGTATGTTCATCTGTTCCCTCGTAACTTCTAAACTACTTATTCGAATTCGATAAATGACATATCATTAGAAGCGTCTTAATTGTCCGCTGGTTATAGGCTATATGGAGTTTCACAAAATCTCATGTGGCGCCCTCTAGCGGACAAAATATACAGAGTATAAATAAAAAGTTAAGATAAATATGCCGTGTTTGGTATCATTTAAAAGGGCTTTACTTTTACATTTTGAATATATATATATTACTAGCATTTGCTTGTGACTTTACCTGTATTCATCGGCTGATTGCATATAATTCACATCTTTTCGTTCATAGATAGCTTCTTTACTACTTATCAGAATAAGACCACTGCAGAACCATTAGAAGGGCCTTGATATTCTGTTGGTTATGAGCTATAAAGCTTGTCACCAAATGTAATATTACGCCCTCTAGCGGACAAACAGTTCTATGTTAATATAAAATTAAAATAAATATACCGTATTTAGTATCATCTGAAAGAGCTTCACGAGTACTTTATGTTTGTACATAATCCCTAGTAATGCTTCGTAGAAATTTGAATGTAAACCACGGTTTGGTAAACGGAGCGATGGGAGTGGTGAAGGCCTTCGAATGGGCTGCTCTTCGGCGCGATCAGTTGGAACAGGAGAACAGCCAACTGCTGTTCTCATACAATTTGACGACGCATCCATAAAAGCAGATATTAACGGACTTATCAAAATCGAGCCTTGCCTCATTGAATTTGACGGCTTGAGGGGTTCTGGGCAAATTCAGCGTAAAATGCTCCCGCTGATTCTTTCTTGGGGTTGTACTGTACATAAATTACAAGGTTGTACTCTAGATAAAAAAGTTACAGATCTAGGAAATTCATTGTTTGCTAAAGGACAGGCCTATGTCGCTCTCAGTAGTGTCAAAATCATAGAGGGATTATTTATAAGTGCCTTGGATCATAATAAATAACTTAAAAATCCACATGACAGTCGATCGTTAGCAGAATTAGATAGATTAAGAAATCTTCCCAGGTCCTCTTAATATATGTTTTTTTTTAATAATTATAAACTAGCGCTTGACTGCAATCCCGCCTGATGGTAAGCAGTGACGCAATCGTTGATGGTAAAGCGCACTAGTTTATTAAGCCTATTCACTAAAAAAAACTTAGGAATAGCAAGGATGACGGCAGTTGAGCCAGGTGATGCAATGTTAAACCCAAGACCAACACGACCAACGATGCTGCGCCAGAGGGAGATTGATCTGGAGACTCTCCACGACCAAACTTCCGACACAACAACATTTGGCGCATCGTACTCGTCACACAACGCAACACAACTGCTCAGACGCGTCCTCCGTACGGCTTCACCAGACATCATGCTGGAACACGACGAATCGCTTGGTGGCAAGACTTTGTCTGGTGGGTGGTAACTTCTGCCGGCAGCCGATGTTATGGCCTACCACCGTTAGAAAAACATCCAATCTATTTATACTAACGACCTCATCCACTAATTCATGACCCATTCGGTGCCATCGACGCAAATGTGCGTCGCTACTACGAAAAACCGGGAGCTTCATACGAGGAAACCGTTGCTATACGCGCTATGATCCAAGCGCTACGAAATAGTAAAATAGGACATCTCTACATATTACTAGACGCCGATACATAAGTCAAAAGAGATGTCGTATGTTAACTACCTAGTTTTTAGTTCGTCAATTTAACTTTTGTTAATATTATGTGCCACAAATACACTTTAACACCAAAATAGTACAAATAATAAAAAGTAAAAAAACTAAAACCAAACTACGACAAAAAACGACGCTGAAAAAGTATAAAACAAGATTTTCAGAATACTGAACTGAACAAAGTTGGTAATGTAGTTGCAAGTAAATGGACACAGTAGACTCTACCAAGATGCCTAATTAAAAAAAAATTTCATGTTTGGAAAGGCGTAGTCACACGTTACATTTTGATAACGTGTGACTGCGGTTTTCCAAACATGAAAATTTATCTCTACATAGTGAATATTGCATACTTCAGAATAGTATTGTAAGACATTATTGTCAATTTACAACGAAGGCATCTTGGTAGAGTCTACTGTGTCCATTTACTTGCAACTATATTAGCAACGTTGTTCAGTTCAGTATTCTGAAAATCTTGTTTTATACTTTTTCAGCGTCGTTTTTTGTCGTAGTTGGGTTTTAGTTTTTTTACTTTTTATTATTGACGAATAAATGGCAACTTTATGACACGTGACAATGAGTGAGTTAGGCTTTTCCACATAGTTAGACTAAACAATTGAAAAAACCTATAATTTCATCCTTTTTTTTTATGATATTCTACTATTTCTAAAACAACCAATCAATACATAGTGCGTTGAACCAGTCCTGTTCTCAAAGTATCCATTTTCCTTTTCCCGCGAATCCTCTCACCAACAAAATATAGTAGTACAATTTTATATAAAAAAAAGCTCCCTGCCATTCCCAATCTCGGAACAAATACCTTCTCATCCAATTTTCCACGTAAAAGACAAAAAAAGCATCACCAATATTTTTTTTTTATTTCCAATAATTTGGGCTCAGATATGAAACTGATACGTCTTGGTCTTGCTAAAAGGTAAAAGCTAGTCTCTGTATACACGACAGCAATAATATTTTTATTGACATCAGGAAACGATACAATCAACTTTTATTGTTCCAGATTATGGAGTAATCGTAATGGGGAGCGATTACGTTGCGCTACTGGTGACATAAAAAATGTTATGGATGTGTATTTGCAGTTTCTTCTGATAATGTTGAGCTTTTGTTTAAAAATACAACAAACTGCACCCTAATTACGTAGCACACTCTTACTCTCATTTTGAAGAATATTGCTAGTTCACACCAAAAATTATCAGCAACATTAATACGCAATGAATATTGTTGAACTGTCAAAATGAAACTCATTGCTACTGTCAGTGCATAACGCAATTACCCTGTTATTCCCTAGTCGCCTAATGGTTAAAACACCAGCCTCTTAAGTATGAGTGTGTGGGTGCGATTCCAGGCAAGTACCAATGTAACTTTTCTAAGTTATATGTACTTTCTAAGTAAATCTTGGACACCAATGACTGATTACAAGGTGAAGGAAAATATCTTGAGGAAACATGGAGTTTAAGTCTGAAATCGCCAACGCGCATTGAGCAAGCGTCGTGATTACGCTCAATCCTTCTCTGTATGAGAGAAGACCTGTGCTCAGCAGTGGGACGATAAAAAGGTTGATGTGGATGATAATGAAAATAACTTACAATCCAGTTGGACACTAGGCTCCTTTGAAAAAGAGTGGTTAAAGACCACTTCACTCTTTATTCTACGTACATCTAATTTTTTTCTGCGTCTCCTTACATGTAGAAAAAGTAGGCCGTTGCCCAACAGTGGGAAACATCAACCAACAAGAAAAAAATATACTTCGTGTTATGTTATATAACAACAAGTTAAGGTAAAGTCTGCTCCGAAATGTTTGAAATTGAATGTGTTCAATGTTAACCAAATATCAGCTTTATTACAATGGTAATTAAGTTGGTTTTGGAGCGACAAGAAATTTTGAGTAACTTATAAAAACGTTTTAAGTTGTAACGTAAACTGAACATTATTATATAGGAATTAAAGTTATTTTTCCATTTCTGTTTTCCAAACTTATACTTGTTTTACATTTTTCGTGAATAAGTTACGATTGCAAATTATGTGTATTGTTTTGTCTAAAGGAGAAACGTAGAAAAACTATAATCTATTTTCATTTGAAATGTTTAATTTATTCATTAATTCCAATTAAAGTGATTTTAATATGAATGATCGTCATGTCGTGGTGGCCTAGTGGTTAAAACACCAGCCTCTCAAGTATGAGTGCGCGGGTTCGATTCCAGGTCAGACAAGTACCAATGTAACTTTTCTAAAGTTATATGTTCTTTCTAAGTATATCTTGGACACCAATGACTGAAGGTAAAGGAAAACATCTCGAGGAAACCTGGACTTTATAAGTCTGAAATCGCCAACCCGCATTGAGCAAGCGTGGTGATTACGCTCAATCCTTCTCTGTATGAGAGGAGACCTGTGCCCAGTAGTGGGACGATAAAAAGAGGTAGATGATGATGATGATGAATATGAATGATCTACTGAATGATACTATACTCTGATACAAAAATGTACAACCCAATATATAAGTTCACGATAGAAATGTATATAGGTGTTCGTCATTGTATTAGTTTATTTACATAAAAATCACTTATCCACAAAGCCTCACATCATTCCAAAGACAACCAACAGGACCCAACATGTGTCGTCATACATAATTAACTTTACTTCCCTACTTTCCGGAAGTAGGCTCGATTTTCCCTTCTCTCCCCTACAGCAGTACGTTACTTATGCACGTCCATAATTTTCCGTAAGTAAACTACGTGGTGGAACCTTTTTCCCTACAATTTACCCCGAGACGTGCGGTCCTTATAAAACGGCGGGAAAAAATATACCTTCTTTTGGTACACTCTGACACCTGTATCACCGATAAATAGGTTGTGTTGTAGGGCACAGTACCCTCTTCTTTATAAGCTGTTAGGAAAAAAATGTTAGAAAATTGTTAAATAATTTTGCAACTTTAAATACATCGAGTTGATACTCTTGGCTACAGCGTAGCAGTCTTGCTACGTCGTAGCAGAATACGTAGCGATGCTACGAACCCGCTATGCTTACATTTTGAGAACATTAGCTGATTTTCTATCTAATAAGTGGGTCATAAGTTACTACATAGTTACTTGCAAGAGCATAATTAGTGGATAATCCACAACACGCTAATTACATACATGTGATAAAGGTGTAATTGACAATTTATTGGTTCATGACCTTGTCACATTATGTTTCTCTTTGCGGAAACATGCCATACTAATTATATGGTAAACAAAATTACCTACAAATTACGTTTATCAACTATATACACATTACTTATAATATTATAATATTCACTGTTTAATATAAGGAGGCAGCGTTAGCGGTTTACGGGGTGTAGGTCATAGGATTCAACTCTGGCAAGCATTTAACTTTATGTACAAGTTATTTCTTCACTAGCTGCTCTCAAAACAGGAGATGAAAACATCGTGAATGATGTTGTGTCATTGAACCAAAAATCGAAGGCATGTGAAGTCCACCAACCCGCACTAGACCCCCTGTGTTTTATAAGGCCACTTACTGTCACACAGAAAAAACCTCCATCAAATAATAAAAACATTACTAAAAAAATATTTAAAAAAAAAATAAAAAAATCAAGCCATTAATCATATAAGCTTAATATTAGGAGCTGACAAGGGTAGTATAGGGGCTGGTACCTGACATTCTATACTAATATATAAAGTTGAAGAGTTTGTTTGTTTGAACGCGCTAATCTCAGTAAATACTGACCCGATTTGAAAAATTCTTTTTGCGTTGTATAGCCCATTCATCCAGAACGGCTTTAGACTGTATAATATCACGCTGCGACCAGTAGGAGCGGAGAATATAAAAAAAAAACGTAATCAAACCTACGCGGGTGAAACCGCGCGGCGCAACTAGTGCGATATATTTGTCAAAAGAAATAAAATTGACACATTTTCACGACAGATGCCGTCTTCAACCCGTATAGGGGCGGGCGACGCCAAGAAATATGTCACAAAGCAACACATTCCAAAAATTATTCTTCATACTTTCGTAAAAAGAAAATGTACGACAATGATCAAAGACGATGTTGTTTGATCAATCAACACACACCGCACGCAGATTTGAAAAATTTGGAAAAAAACGGTAAGAAAAGAAATTAGAGTATGAGTTCGAGATAAGTAGACTAGGTTATCCGCTTCATTAATTCCATAAGATTTTATTAACACAGCATTAAATTTTCAATTCAAAATACGCACGACATTTATTGTTTAATCTATCTCCTATTCAAAACAAAAATAACTTTATAAATAATGTTATTTATAAAGTTATTTGCTCCATATATGGAGAGTACTTATTAATGCTAAACAAAATTATATGGAGCAGTAATTAATATTATAGCAGGCAAACATCGACCCGAGTGCTCTACAGCGCTTCGAGAGGTACCGTGATGTCAAATATCAAAATATTTCCGCTAATTTAATTAATTTACCTCCATATTAAATTATCCCTAAACTCCACTGATTTTGGGTAAATATTGTTGGTGAAACTGGTGAAAACTGAATGTATGGTGGGGTCAATAGAATTGAATTGGATTGTAGTTAATTTTAAACGATATCCAACAAACTGTCTTGTTTATAGAATTAAGAATTTACAGACATGTTCTCGTTTTATAATTAAGGTACATAATACTAAATTGGCATACTAATATGTCTAAAGTATCCTGAGCAGTCAGACCCCCTAAAATTTTACTAATAACTTCGGGAGAACCTAAAAAAGGTAAGGGCTTAATCTCAGAATGTTATTAATAATTTATCATTTCACAACGTTCCTTGAGAATTCATTTACTGTTCAGGCTCTCGTTTGTGGAATGCATTGTCAATTGTAATAAAACGCGCGCAACCATTGCTGGAATTCAAGAGACTTGTGGAGGAACACAATTTGTCATTATGATCTTGTTTAACCAACTAATTTTTGCCTAATTACTTTACTTAACTGGTTATGTATGTATTTGTGTATCTGTTTTAGTGCATTGTATTCATAATATTTGCACCAATGACAGTCCCATTTATAGTTCAGGAGAATCTCTGTCCATTTTTACTTTTTTCTTAATACAAAATTAAACCAGAAATTCTTTTAATTTTAACAGATTTCACAGTTTGATCTAAATCTGTGTAATACCTGTGATTTCTACATTTTCGACAAGTTTCTGACATGATGAGAATGGAAATTTGTCTTCAGATCTACAGTATAATACATAACTTAACGTACCGCAGTAGACTGTGGAAACACCTTCAGTGAAAAACACAATAGCTAGAAAGTATTCACTAGCAGAAACAAAAGGAAAACGAGAGAAGACTGAAAAAAATAAGTTCCAAAAAACATACCCTCAAAGGGCTGAGCTACAGGATTGTAGATAAGTATCCCCCATTTGTAAATAGTAGTAAAAATAAGTTAAAAAAATACATTAAAATTAATAAAATGATTAGAAAAACTCAGAAATTAATTAAAAATAACAAAAACACTTTTTCAAAAAGCTTTAATGTATTAAAAAGTTCTCAAAAATTAAAAGAAACCATTAGTGGGCATGAAATAAAATTAGATAGCATTAAAAATAATTATGAGGCTGAAATTCAACAATTACAGTCAGAGACTCTCCGCTTACAGGATTCCTTGAATAATGTTATAGCTAAATATGAGATTTCTCAAAAGGAAATGGGAGAGTATATTCTGGCAATGAATGGTCTGGTGGACCTGTGTAGTGAGAACGAGAGAATGTTAAACTCTTTAACGAACAATCTAACACCTGATTGTAATCTTGGTCCATCAGGCTGTTCACGGTCAGCTGTCTCTAATGAGTCTGCACCATCAGTGACTCATACTGTGGAGTTGTTTGACAGTCTCAGCAGTACTTCCCTCGCCACACCAAACACAGAAGAATTAATAATAACAAATAAATTGTTAAACAATAGAAATAAAATATTGATGTACTGCGATGAAATGGGTAAAAATATGGGTCATACACTACAACACCATTTAAATGACCAAGTAATTAATTATTGTATGCCTGAAGCATCTTACAGTAAAATTATAGAAAAAGTTATAAGTGGTAATTACAGTCCATCCACAACCATTGTTATTTTGATTGGGAGAAGGGGAAATGCAAACAGTGTAAAAATTAAGAAATATTTTGAAAGTCTAGCCTCCTTAAATGTAAATAAAATAGTTTTGTTTGCCTTTCCTTATGGCAATGGCCTGTCACAGACGGAAAACAAAATTAGATATAGATGTAATATGACATTACAAACTATGACATTATATAATGAAAAATTTGAATTTATTGACTCTAATGTACTTATTAGTCAAAATTATTTTATGACCAAAGATAACTATTATCTTTGTAATTTTTATAAAGGACAGGTAGCAGAATCGCTATCATACTATATATATAAGTCAGCCAAGTGTTTGGCTAACTATACTGCTTCTATTGAGCAGTTAAGTAATACACTTAGTGGTAATGAGCAGAGCTTGGAATATGTTCCAAGCTATTTAAATTACAACTTGAGACAATAGAGTCAACCTCTAGCACTATTTTAAATACCAAGTTAGACTTGTACCCATTATCAAGGGACATTGAGACAACAGAGTTAAACTCTAGCATAACCGTAAACCAAGATATAATAATATCACACCCATCAAATAATTTTCAAAATAAAACTAATAATAATAACCTTAAAATTGTTCATCAAAATATACAGGGTGTGATAAATAAACAATTAGAATTGGAGTTGTTCATGAACTGTAATTACATTGATATTGTTTGTCTTACTGAACATTGGTTAAAAGCCCATCAGTTCATGTTCAGCTTTAATAACCATCAGATTGCTAGCTCGTTCAGCAGAGTGAATATGATAAGGGGTGGCTCCCTAATAATTGTTCGTAACAATTTCAAATTTAAAGAAAGGACTGATATTGTAAGCCTCTCTGTTGAGCGGGTTATTGAAATTGCTTGCATCGAGCTTGAGCGGTTCATTGTAATAAGTGTCTACAGGCCCCCATGTGCTTCCTATGATATTTTTGAGAAATATATGGAGGAAGTTTTATTAAAGACTTGTCGCAGTAACAAAACAGTTGTTGTTTGTGGAGACTTCAACATTAATGTTCTAGAGAAATCAGCTACAGTTAATAAATTTATGTCATTATTTAAGTCTTATAACTTGTACGCAAGATTCTTTGAGCCGACTAGAATAACTGCCACGAGTGCCACCTGTTTAGACAACATCTTTACTAACTCAAGACCTTCTGACCATTTAATTATAAACGAGTTAGACTCTGATCACTGTGGCCAGTTAGTTACTTTTACTCAGAAAAGTGAAGTCAGAGCTCAAAGAAAACTTGTGAGTTTTGTTCCTATAAATGAAAATCGTTTAGGACAATTTAAAAATAATTTAATTGAAAAGCTACCGGACTTGCCTTATCACGCCAATCCGGATCATGCGTATAGTGTACTATTTAACCTCATTAATTGTGAATTTATGAAAGTTTTCACAAAAAAAACATTGCCTGTTAGCGACCGTGTTATATTTAGTGACTGGGCAACCCCAGGTATTTATAAAAGCAGGGAAAAAATGTATGAATTATATCAGGAAAAAACATTTAACCATGATGAAGCTTTTCAAGATTTTGTTAAAAATTATTCAAAAACTTTTAAAAGAGCCTGTTCCTCAGCAAAAGCCATACACATTAAAAATAAAATAAAATCTTCTGGCAATAAAATCAAAACAACTTGGGGAATTATAAATTCTGAAACTGGAAGAACCAAAGTACAGAACCGCGATTTCCATCTTAAAATTAACGATGAAGATATAAAGGCGGACTTGGAGGTAGCAACTGAGTTTGAGAATTTTTTTACTAATATTCCAATAATGACAACAAAAACTTTGTCTTCTTCCTCCACTTCTGCATATGCCATACTAAAAGAATGTGTTCCAGAATGTGACAATCACTTTGAATTTACATTTGTGACTGCTAAAGACATTATAGAATCTTTTAAGGATCTTGATGTAAAAAAAACTGCCGATCATTGGGGTTTGTCAGTATACACTGTAGCTTCAATAATAGATGTTATCGCACCTTTCTTGGCAATTGTTTTTAATTCTTGTGTCACATCTGGTGTATTTCCTGATTTAATGAAACTAAGCAAAGTAATTCCACTGTTCAAATCTGGTAGTACAACTGATCCCACGAATTTTCGGCCAATATCGATATTACCAACTTTGAGCAAAATTTTTGAAAAATTAATTTTGAAACAGTTGTTGAGGCACTTTAACTTACACAATTTATTGCACGTGAAACAATTTGGTTTTACAAAGGGTCGTTCAACTACGGATGCGGGCGTGGCATTGCTAAAGAACATATTTGGGGCCTGGGAGGAATCGCAAGATGCTCTTGGTATTTTTTGTGATTTGTCCAAGGCCTTTGATTGCGTACATCATGATACTCTTATCAGGAAATTGTACCATTATGGTTTGAGGGACAGAGCTCTCGACCTTCTGACTTCTTATCTGAATAATCGAATTCAGAGGGTTGATGTTAATGGCAAGAGATCTGCAGGATCTGTGGTCACCATGGGCGTTCCGCAGGGCTCAATTCTAGGTCCATTCTTGTTTTTAATTTATATTAATGACTTACCTCATCACGTGAGGGATAATCACAACATAGTATTGTTCGCGGATGACACTTCTCTTATTTTTAAAGTCAAGCGTCAGCTAACAAACTTTGACGAAGTTAACAATGCACTCTCTAAAGTTGTCCATTGGTTTAATGTAAATAACCTCCTTTTAAATGAAAAAAACTAAAGTCATTAAATTTTCTACGCCAAATGTCAGGCAGCTAAGTACCAATGTTCAACTGAATGGAGTAGAGTTGATCCCTGTCGAGTCGACAGTTTTTCTTGGATTAACTATTGACGCCAAGTTACAATGGGGTCCTCACATTGAGAAGCTGTCGGGTAGACTCAGTTCTGCCGCCTTTGCTGTTAAGAAAATTAGACAGATAACTGATGTGGATACAGCCAGAATTGTTTATTTTAGTTATTTTCATAGTCTTATGACTTATGGGATTCTTCTCTGGGAACTTGTGCGGACATCAATACCATCTTTGTTTTACAGAAGAGGGCTGTTCGAGCCATTTATAACCTTGGTCCTAGAGAATCTCTTAGAGAAAAGTTCAGAGAGGTGAACATTCTGACTGTAGCTTCACAATATATATTTGAAAATCTTATGTATGTTCATAAAAATATCTCGAATTTTAAGAAGATAAGCGATATTCATAATGTAAATACCAGGAACAAACACAATCTTGCTTTACATCACACTCGTCTCCACAGAGTAGGCAACTCGTTCATGGGTCAATGTATACACTTTTACAACAAGCTTCCCATGGACATTCGAAACTTACCCATTAAACGATTTAAGAACCATATAAAGGCCAAACTTTGCAAAAGGGGGTATTATAAAATCACAGATTATTTAGAAGACAAAAAGCTTGGGATTGAGCTGCTCGCTCTGTTAAGCATTGTTAATTTTTATTAAGCAATATGCGTAATTATAAGGTAAATTATTGTAAACATTTTCATTTTTAATGTCTGGACTTGAAAAAAGACTATGATCCCTGAGTTTGTTTCGGCTATTTCTTCTCAGAGGTAGTCAGTTAGGAAATGCCGGCTTCATCTAGTTAAAAAATAAAATAAAAAATAAACATGACGTGTAAAAGTGATCAGTGATCCTACTTGCTTAATAAACGATTTCATTTCATTTCATTTCATTTCATTTCATTTCATATCTGGAATTCAGAAGCAAAGGTCTTTTGAAAGACATGACGGGCTAAAATCTTTGTATTTCTTTTTCTCTGTGTTAGCAGCCTACTTCCTTTCCTTAAGAAGCACTATTAGCAGTGCTTCAAAGAATAGATGCCTCGTCCGTGCTAGGATATAAGTGTCTTGTATGACAGGTACAGTCAACCGCAGTCATACTAGCAAAGTCACTCAAATAGCTACCGCATTGCTGTAGATGACTGTAAATTTTGACGTAACATTTAGTAATGCCGCGTACCATTGTCATTACAGCGTAAGGTACAATTCGTGTACATCGCGATGTTACCTCAGAATGGAAAGACGGGATGCATAATTTATTAAAGTGCATTTGCCGATGCGGTGAATTCAATTGACGATTTACTTGTTATTCATTCATTGTTAATTAAGACGCAACAATATTATTAGGTCAGCCTTTGATGTGGATGCTACCTGTGTCGACACCCTCGCACCGTCTGATTTTCCAAGCACATTTTAGCCCAAAAAATCAACATTGCCATCCAACACGTGATAATGCTGCCAAGCTTTTTACCCGACTACGGCAAAGCAAAAGGAGGGTTATGATTTTGACAGGCTATGTATGTATGTATGTATGTATATGTATGTATGTATGTATGTTCATCTGTTCCCTCGTAACTTCTAAACTACTTATTCGAATTCGATAAATGAAATATCATTAGAAGCGTCTTAATTGTCTGCTGGTTATAGGCTATATGGAGTTTCACAAAATCTAATGTGGCGCCCTCTAGCGGACAAAATATACAGAGTAAAAAAATAAAGTTAAGATAAATATGCCGTGTTTGGTATCATTTGAAAGGGCTTAACTTGTACATTTTGAATATATATATATTACTAGCATTTGCTTGTGACTTTACCTGTATTCATGGGCTGATTGCATATAATTCACATCTTTTCGTTCATAGATAGCTTCTTTACTACTTATCAGAATAAGACCACTGCAGAAACATTAGAAGGGCCTTGATATTCTGTTGGTTATGAGCTATAAAGCTTGTCACCAAATTTAGTATTACGCCCTCTAGCGGACAAAAAGTTCTATGTTAATACAAAATTAAAATAAATATACCGTATTTGGTATCATCTGAAAGAGCTTCACGAGTACTTTATGTTTGTACATAATCCCTAGTAATGCTTCGTAGAAATTTGAATGTAAACCAGGGTTTGGTAAACGGAGCGATGGGAGTGGTGAAGGCCTTCGAATGGCCTGCTCTTCAGCGCGATCAGTTGGAACAGGAGAACAGCCAAGCGCTGTTCTCATACAATTTGACGACGCATCCATAAAAGCAGATACTAACGGACTTATCAAAATCGAGCCTTGCCTCACTGAATTTGACGGTTTGAGGGGTTCTGGGCAAATTCAGCGTAAAATGCTCCCGCTGATTCTTTCTTGGGGTTGTACTGTACATAAATTACAAGGTTGTACTCTAGATAAAAAAGTTACAGATCTAGTAAAGTCATTGTTTGCTAAAGGACAGGCCTATGTCGCTCTCAGTAGAGTTAAAACCATAGAGGGATTATTTATAAGTGCCTTGGATCATAATAAATTACTTAAAATCCACATGACAGTCGATCGTTAGCAGAATTAGATAGATTAAGAAATCTTCCCAGGTCCTCTTAATATAAGTTTTTTTTTTAATAATTATAAACTAGCGCTTGACTGCAATCCCGCCTGATGGTAAGCAGTGACGCAATCCTTGATGCCTGCGCACTAGTTTATTAAGCCTATTCACTTAAAAACTTAGGAATAGCAAGGATGACGGCAGTTGAGCCAGGTGATGCAATGTTAAATCCAAGACCAACACGACCAACCATGCTGCGCCAGAGGGAGATTGATCTGGAGACTCTCCACGACCAAACTCCCGATACAACAACATTTGGCGCATCGTACTGGCCACACAACGCAACACAAAGTGCTCAGACGCGTCCTCCGTACGGCTTCACCAGACATCATGCTGGAACACTACGAATCGCTTGGCGGCAAGACTTTGTCTGGTGGGTGGTAACTTCTGCCGGCAGCCGATGTTATGGCCTACCACCGTTAGAAAAACATCCAATCTATTTATACTAACCGCCTCATCCACTAATTCATGACCCAATCGGTGCCATCGACGCAAATGTGAGTCGCTACTACGAAAAACCGGGAGCTTAATACGGGGAAACCGTTGCTATACGCGCTACGCTCCAAGCACTACGAAATAGTAAAATAGGACATCTCTACATATTACTATACGCCGATACATAAGTCAAAAGAGATGTCGTATGTTAACTACCTAGTTTTTAGTTCGTCAATTTAACTTTTATTAATATTATGCGCCACAAATACACTTTAACACCAAAATAGTACAAATAATAAAAAGTTAAAAACTAAAACCCAACTACGACAAAAAACGACGCTGAAAAAGTATAAAACAAGATTTTCTGAATACTGAACTGAACAAAGTTGCTAATATAGTTGCAAGTAAATGGACAAAGTAGACTCTACCAAGATGCCTTCGTTGTAAATTGACAATAATGTCTTACGATACTATTCTGAAGTATGCAATATTCACTATTTAGAGATAAATTTTCATGTTTAGAAAGGCGTAGTCACACGTTACATATACCTACCGTAGCACTTTCATAACGTGTGACTGCGCTTTCCAAACATGAAAATTTATCATAGTGAGTAATACATACTTCAGGCATCGTAAGGCAACCAATGGCCTCAGTGTGCATCTGTGCTCGACCTGTAACCGGTTAATGTCAAAAATCTTGGGCTATACTTTCGCGTCGTTGTCGTGAATGAGACCTAACCTGCTTTACAATATGTTTGACTATATTATCTTTTTTTTACTTGCATAAATATTTTTATTGAGATATTTCAGCGTTAGCTAGTACATTTTAAATATAATAAACTGATTTCAGTTTCACCTTCTTCATCTTTTTTTTAAGGTGAGATTCAACCTCAACTCTTGATCAATGGCCTCCGTAGAATAGATACCACAATTTTGCCAATAACACGTATAACAAAGTATAGAAATTCTTTGAAAATTTTATTTCGGATTTTATGGCGGATATCGCCAATGACAGTTGAAAAGAGGGCCGCGTGAACCGTCTATGAGGGAGGTTTGAGGCAAAGTCATGATGTGGCTAACTGGCCAATATGCTGCGATATTTCAATGTACTTTATGAATACTTACTGAATGTACTTTTTAATACATAAATCAGGCGCTTTTATTTAGTAAATTACACTATAAATAGTTTTAAAAGTCCAATAAAAAATGCGCGTGACACTCATCTTAGCTTTCCCGTCAAAAAAAAAACCAGTAAATACCTAATAATAGACATAAAAAACAACCGTTATGTTTGTTGTGTGCGTAGCAAACCTTTTGCAGGGAAAGCTTAAGTGACGATGATGCGTCACTTGGTCGTCAAATGGTAGTTTCAGTCAGTCCCATTGGTAGTAATTTTCACTTTCACATATCAACTTAAGCGACGAAAACTCTCCACCGGCCATTGATTGGAAAACAAAACTTTGTTACGAAATCCATTAAAACCGACATAATTGTGATTATGTAAAGTGATAAAACACTGAGGGTTTTAGTCAGTAGGAGTACGACATAACCACACAGTCTCTAAATAGAAGGTATTCATGAAAAAAAAAAGGTAATCGCAAACATGAATCTTAATCTATACTAATATTATAAAGCTAGAGAGTTTCTTTGAACGCGCAAATCTCAGGAACTACGGGCCGATTTGAAAAATTATATTTACGTTGGATAGCCCATTAATCCAGGAATGCATTATGCTATATAAAATCACGCTGCAACCAATAGGAGCTGAGCATAACAAAAGTTTAAAATGTATGCTGTATATTTTGGGGTTAAAATAAAATATTCAAATAACTAACTCCACGCGAACGAAGTCGCGGACGGCTGCTAGTAGTGTATATTGCTGATTAGCGCATTCATAGATCCTCGAGTTTCCTATAGCGGCAATACTAAAGCTCTAGTGGTCGGGAGTTTTATTGCATCGGCAATACTTAAGGATGACTGTTAGATGCAGAGATCGAATATCACGAGTGTCGGTTTCGCAGTACTTACGATTTAATGAGTTTTAGTTTATGAATTGATTTTAATATTGTTTTATCTTTGAATGTTCAGAGCAATTTATTTCCTCTGTTAGTTTAATAGTGGATGGTGATGAGTTCGACTTTGAAGCTATTGAATAATGTTTTAGTCGTTGAAGTAAATGCACTAATAGATTTTATGGACGCAGACGTTCCAATTCACTGATGTTCATTTTCATTTAATAGAAATGACTAAGTACCTGCAATATATATTATATAACCATGGCTTTTATCATTGCTGGGACTCGAAACGGACATTTAATTGAGGCGTACGTAAAATTTTAGCGTAATAATGGAATACAATATTTGTAATGAAAATGTAATAATAGTGAGTAACGGATTATTCCTTATCTCTTATTAATATTATTTTAGTATCATTTATAATAATAAACGCAACAATTTGATAAACGGTTTGATTTCTTCACCTCAGTTCCATGATCTTTCCATGACCAGTCGTACTGTGAAGCCATCGTTACGTTGTTGATCTCACTACGATCCGGACGAAGCGTTTCGCCTCGTCTTTTATACCTAGTCCATCGAGAGACTGGAACAATTTGCCAGCGGTGGTTTTACATCTGATTAAAATGTCAGAAGTTTGTACTTCTGACGTGCCTATTATTATAATTAATATTATAAAAAATTTAAACTTTTGCTAACGCTTTACCTGATTTTAGTGATTTTATATTTTCTCTTTTATGTGTCATTTCTAATATGTATTAATTAACAAACAGTTTTTTTTACTTTTTGCTAATAGTTTTTAAATACTTATTATGTTTTTATTCTGTTTACTAGTCTATACTGTTCCATTGATTTACAAAGGCCTCTGCCTAACCCTTACCAGAAACTCTTTGCCCGGAAATATAGGTACCTACATTAAATATACATTACACACTACTCACTGAGATATTATACACCTTAGCGTAAAAAATTAAGGAATAAAAAAAATTAAGTGAATGCATGCAATAAAATGACAAAATAAACTTTTATAACACTTTTTTTTTAATAGTTATAAACTAGTGCTTGACTGCAATCCTGCCTGATGGTAAGCAGTGATGCAATCGTTGATGGTAAAGCGCACTAGCTTATTAAGCTTATTCACTCAAAAAAAACTGAGTGAATAGGAAGGAAGACGGCAGTTGAGCGAGGTGATGCAATGTTTAACCCAACAACACGACCAACGATGCTGCGCCAGAGGATGATCTGGACACCCTCCACGACCAAACTCCCGACACAACAACATTAGGCACATCGTACCCGGCACACATCGCAACACAACTGCTCAGACCCGTCCACCGTACGGCTTCACCAGACATCATGCCGGAACACGACAGATCGCTTGGCGGCATGACTTTGTCTGGTGGGTGGTAACTTATGCCGGGCGGCTGATGTTTTTGCCTACCACCGAGAAAACACTAATAGAAGCCCGAGTTCAATCACGCCAATGCATCTTTACCAGAACAACCAAAAAATTCACCACTACGATTGTTCCTTACTAGTTCAAATCACCACCATTCAAAAGCATTAAAGTTTTGAAAGTTTAATAGACGCCAAAGGCTCGCGTGATGCTAGAGGTATTAATATTTCCCGCCCGCTGATACCGCCAGCGAGCCAACTCTTTCATTGCGGCAAGTAATTAAGTAGAATCGTTCAAAATGTACGAACGCTGCATGTACTACGTTGCACCAAAACTACTTTTCATATTTGGAGGCTTTTAGACAATAGTAAAAAAAAAATAAAACAATGCTTTCCCTTTAAAGAAAGAACTGTTATTTTTCTCGCTCTGTTACGATTACGACGCTACCTTTTTTGAGGAAAGAGGGTTGAAATAATAAATTGTGATACAAGGTTAAAATGCCCCATTATAGGGGAGATAATTTTGCTCCTGACTTTTAGCGTATAAATAGAAGCCAGGTTATAACCGAGATATAAATAAATAAAAACTAATTACGATAAAATAAAATATGCACATAAAGCAAAATTCTACAGATTTTGCGCCAATGACTTTTCTTTTTATTTCTTCTGTAGCCGGAACGCAATACATCAAACTGCCAAGATGGCCACCGTCTTAGTCATGTAGGGTGTATGTGTGGTGTGATTTCTTTTTTTTTTCGATATTCTATAAAAGTGTCTGCCAAGGACCTCACAATTAATATTCCTTATTCAAACGTAAAATGCTTTAAATATCAAATAAACCCCCTTATTCATTAGCGATTCTTTAACCATACATTTGGACCTTTTTACGTCACTTAACTTTAATCATCGTTTATGGAATAAACCCTTAACTTCACTATGGTGTTTATTCATAAACAGTTAAAGTTAAGTGACGTGCAAACATCTAAAATGTGTGGTTAAACAATCGCTAATCACTAGTTAACTTTAAGCAACGTTTATGAATAAGGGGGTATAAGACAAAGTAAATCTAAATGTCATAAGAAAAAAAATTAGGAGACGTAACTTACACAATTAAAAAATTGATGGTGAATATAGATGTGGACAGGTCATGTCTTCAGAGGTTGATGATCAACGAAAGATGGGCCAGAGAATTGACAGAATGGTATCTCAGAGAAAGTATCAGGAAAACAGGAAGATCATTTCAAAGATGGGAAGACAACCTAAAACTCGCCCGTCTAGGAAGAGTATAAAATACATCTATATTCTTATGTTTAAAAATAAATAGGATGTGAAAAAATCAACATCACTTCCTCTTCCTATGAATAAAACAGAAATATAATACACAAACGTAAATCAAAGACGATAAAAACATGTTTGCACAGTGCGCAAAATCAATCTCCCGTAGACACAAAACAAAAATCTAACGGACGGCTAAAACTAAAGCAATATTCTCTCAATTTAAAAGCGGGTAATGGAAAGGTATCCATTTTAGATCGGCGCGAGTACAAACAGGGGTCAGGTAAACGAGACGATCCTTGATTGCTTTTTAATAGGGACCGATATCATCCTACACGGGACTCTAAAACCGTTAGGTGTTCTTACTTGTTTTTTGCAAAACACGAGTATTTTTTTACTTTTCAGCGTTCTGTATGTGTTTGGGGAGTAAGTAAAGATTACAAGAAAAAACGCCTATGAGTACAAATCCGAAAATGCTGAAAAAACAAGTTTCCTGCGTGTCGAAAACTAAAAGAAACCTTTCGTTTTTACAATATTTAACTTAAATTATGTAGGTTACATATAATGTGTATCGTTTTACACAAAAATCAATCCTATTACGGTTCATGAGTTTTATTCCGCTGACAGACAGATTACTCATATTTTAAATGCGAAAGTTTGTGAGGATGTACGAATAGATGGATGAATGTTTCTTATAAACTTATAGGGTACTTTTACCCTAATATTCCCACGGGAGCGGAACTTTTTAGGGTGAAGCCGTGGGGCACAATTAGTATTTTTACATAAAATCTTTATAGATAAATTGAAATTATACCGTCGTAATATTAATTATTTTAAATAGTTTAAAAATAAAGAGATTGTGGCCCTGACAGCTCTCTTTTTCAAGATAATTAAAAAAAAAACAATTTAAGATCACAAGAAATTAGAAGCTTTACCTTTAATTTCTTATGATCCTAAATTGGTTTTGGAATTAAATAACTCCAAAATGTTGGCCTTATTTTAGCAATGAAATTTGCTTCTTATAACTACTTACATATTTAAGAGTGTCTAACATAGAAAACTGTAAATGAAGCAACATTTACAGTTTTCTGTCAGTAAATGTATATTGCTATATTAGCCACTATTCCTTGAAACAACAATAAAATAAATTCCCTATGTGTACGGAACCCATAGCCACAACTCACTACGGCCGGGCCGCCCAACCGTTTTTCTCTGACGTCACACAATGTCCCTTTTTACGAACAATTAATTGCCTGTTCCCGTCACGTCTCTAGTTTTTATTTCGTAATTTTGTACAGCTTAATTTGCGAATAGCCCACTTTGCGGTTTTAACAATCCGTCAAAGTGAGTGACACTTATTACTTTGAAGAACATTTAGAGTTATTTTTGGGACTTAACTTGGCTTTAAGATTTCGTCCTTCAAAGTAAATCCCAATTTACATTAAATAAAATTCAGGAAACTAATTGAAAAAAAAATGATATTTTTTGTAGTAAAGTTTCTATTTCTTTCATTTTTATAGTGACCAAATTCAGAGACAAGACTAATTTTTTTTTTTATATAATACCTAAAATACAGCTCGACCAGAGCCACGCCTGATGGTAAGCAGTGATGCAATCGTTGATGGTAAAGCGTGCTAGTTTATTTAGAGCCTCTGTACTCTATTTATTCAAAACAGTTAAGTTAAAAACATTCAAGTTAAATAACATCTACAAAATTCAAAACAATGAAAATCAGTTAATAAAAATCAATTCATAGTCACAGAATTAACATCGCCATAATATCAATGATCATTACATTTAAATGAAATACTACGCTACAAAAATACACAAAAACGCAATTACACTGAACAACAGGCCAAAATAGCCACACTGAGCGTTCTACATCACTACCATTACCGTTTGGACGACCAATGTACAACATGGGCACCACAAAGAGGTATAAACAAAACAGTTTAAATGCCTCTGTCATTACAAAACATTTAGCGGCACGGAATATTACAATTTCATCGGAAATGATTTGCTGTGTACGTGTGTGTGTGTGTGTTATTATAACATAATAACACACACTCTGTCTCTATGCGCCTGTGTGTTTACGCTTTTGGTTATGATTTGATAGTTAATAATTTAAAGTTTGCTAATGAGCACACCACAAACGTCACCAGCGGAAACTGATATAGATCTCATACAGAGAAGGATTGAGCGTAATCACCACGCTTACTCAATGCGGGTTGGTGTTTTCAGCCTTAAAGTCCAGGTTTCCTCAAAATGTTTTCCTTCACCTTCAGTCATTGGTGTCCAAGATATACTTAGAAAGTACATATAACTTTAGAAAAGTTACATTGGTACTTGCCTGACCTGGAATCGAACCCGCGCACTCATACTTGAGAGGCTGGTGTTGTACTAGAGGCACCACGACTTCTTTTCTTTCGCGAGAAGTTAAAGTGGATTATATTAATTGTTTAAAAATTGTTCTCACATTACAAATACATGTGCGGACACAGTCCTGCAACCATATGCAGGTCTGTAAAAGTAGCTATTTCATCCACCCCAGTTTTGTTTCACTGTACAGCGAAATTGTGACAGTTAAACGTTGGGTTTTTTCAGAATGGAAAATCATCAAAAGACCTCTCCTGCTCTGAGCGGATTAGAAATAGCCTGTCAAACTTTTACTGACTAAAACCCACCCGGGTTCCATGAGCCAGGGCACCGGTATCTCTTTGAAACGGCCGTGGCAGGCATAGGTCTTCGTGGACCCCGTCACGTTCTGCATCTCATTGAGGCCATAACCCATATTAAGACTGTCAGAAAGCAAACGATTCTAAAAAAGCTACTCTTATAATGTGAATTGATTCGGTTAACGGACCTAACTTTAAGTCTGAAATCGCCTACCCGCATTGAGCAAGCGTGACTGTATGAGAGGAGGCCTGTGCCCAGCAGTGTGACGATTTTTTTTTAAAGTTGATGATAATGTTGTGATCTTACTGGCATTGATGACATGATTAGTTTATTATCAAAGGCAAAAGAAACCTCTGTTTTCTTTGACAACATACTAAACACATTCCCCCTCACTCGTCATCCGCCTTACCATTTTAGTCACAACAATAGATATAGCTGACAGTAGCATCTTTAACTCTGGTTGAATATTGCTCACAATAAAACTCCGGCCACTCGAACTCGGCCTCAATGGCGAATAGCGATAGATTGGGACTTGACAGTCATAATGGTGGAGGCGGAGATTTTTACGAGTCTTGCAATATTTAACTGAAGGGTTTTCTGAACGTACTTTTGCTGGTAAAGGAGTTAGAGTTGTGATTGAAAGAATGCTTTTATGGCGAAATCTATTGTTTGTTTCAATATGGCGCCATAAGTTACAAACAGTGGAATTTCTAGTGCATTTTTAATGCAATATACATAATATTATTGATCAGAAGTTTAGGCGGGTTATAATATAATATTGACATTGCATCACTGCTTACACTTTTTTTTTTTTTTTATATATATATTATAAACTAGCGCTTGACCACCAATCCTGCCTGATGGTAAGCAACGACGCAATCGTTGATGGTAAGCGCACTAGTTTATTAAGAGCATATTCACTCTAGCCTTGAAGACACTCAAATTGTAGTCCGACGGAAACACCGCCGCTGGCAAATTATTCCAGTCTCGATGTACGCGGTATAAAGGAGGAGGCAGAAACGCTTCGTCCGGGTCATGGGAAGCGTAAGGGGTGGAAACCAGCCGTACGACGGGTCGTCCGCTGGTGGAATGGGAGAATTAAATCATGCAATTCCATCGCACACTCCCGAAATGCATCCTATAGAACACACTGCTATATATATATATATTTTAATAATTATAAACTAGTGCTTGACCGCAATCGGTCGAGCATGCAGCAGCGCAGCTTGACGGAGACCATAAGACACTAAGAACGGCTGTGAACTGTGTTGTACGCTCGGTAACCACACGGCATCATTTTTAAATAAAAATCCATACTAATATTATAAATGCGAAAGTAACGCTGTCTGTCTGTCTGTCTATCTGTCTATCTGTCTGTCTGTCTGTTTGTTTGCTACGCTTTCCCGCTTAAACCTCTCAACCGATTTTGATGAAATTTGGTACAGACAATCTTTAGATCCTGAGAAAGAACATAGGCTACCTTTTATCCCGGAAAAATTTGATGTTCCCAAGGGAAATCTAAAAAGCGTGATATAACCGAACTCCACGCGGGCGAAGCCGCGGGCGGAAAGCTAGTATAAAATATGTTTCGGAAAAAATACGAGTATATCATGGTGTAAAATGATTGGAATCGATTCAGTTGCTTATACGGAACAAACTATATTCAGGTTTCTTATGAAGAAAAAATAATGTTGTACATATATTATGACGTCATTTTACATATTCGAGACCACAAGTTTTGTTAACACCGCTGGGATTCAAGATTGTGAAGTAACTGTAACTACAATATTTATACGGCATTCGTACAGAGACGGCAGTGCCGGAGATATACAGCATTGTAATTTTATGTGGATATAAAACATGGAATAAGGAAGTGTACAGGTATATAAAGATGTTGTATCCATACTAATATTATTGTTACGAATGGACCTTATGTCGATGGCATAAGGTTCAATATCGCGTGACATGCAGTGTGTCGCTTTTAAGTCCTATTTCTCCAGATCTAGACATTTTCCAGGCATAATGTAAAAACGCATTACTAGACTTAGGATGGCCTATCGAATGGTACAGGTCTCAACATTTTTGTCAACAAAGTGTCGACATCGAAATTTCTAGAAACCCGTTTCCGGGAATTACCGTAGGTACTTCCGAGTGACCTCGAACTTATGTGCTATTATTATTACGTCTAGAGGAATCTGGAATGTTCGATCAGCTGGCCTATATAAAGCGGCGCGACGCCGACACACAGTCAGTCTACACTCGACTAGCGATACGAAAACAGCGACAGTTAAGAAGCAATCTTAAAGAAGACCTACTGCGACAATTATAACGAGAACTGTAAGTACTACGTGAAGAAACATCTGTAGCGTTATTGTGTGTTTACAACACGGACTTCGTGGACGTAAGAGAAGACTTCGGTACGACATCAGCTAAGTTCTACTTGTCATTGCCTACAATCGACTGTACCTTCGTTGCTAATAAACTTCGTAACCCTTAACCGGCGTTTTAGTACCCCTAGCCCGTAACAATTGGTGTCAGAAGCGGCATGCCGGTCACGCCAAAGGAAGACGAAAGAGTTCGCACGCGACGACAAGCAGCGATGGATTTGGCGCGTCAAGAGGAAGAATCGCTTGGTGTCCCTGCACCCGTAGAACATGCGGCCGTCGTAACACCGACGAATGTGAGTGCGCCTAGTACCAGCACTATTCCCGGAAGCAGCGGATCCGATTTATCGGTGTTACTGGCTCACTTGACGGCGCAAATAAAGTTGAGTATAGCAGAATCCCAGGCGCAAATAAAAGGCATAGTAGCAGAATCTCAGGCAAAATCCCAGGCAGAAATCCAGGCACAAATACAACAATCTCAGGCAAAATCCCAGGCAGAAATCCAGGCACAAATTAAAAGTGTAGCAGAATCCCAGGCAGAAACCCAGGCAAAAATAGAAAAAACCCAGGCGCAGATTAAAAGTGTCGCAGAATCCCAGGCTCAAATAAAAGAATCCCAGGCAAAATCCCAGCAACTGGTATTAGAATTAAATGAAAAATGGAAAAAAACCAAAGAAGAAGTCAATGAACTCAGAATAAAAACAGCTCATCAAGATGCCCGTATGGACCAGCAAGATACGCGCATAGACCAGCAAAACGCTCGTATAGACAAATATGATGCGCGTTTCGATAAATTAGACAATACCATCATGGAGTTTGGGAAGGAAGTAGAATTTTTGCATGAGAAGGTACAAAAAGGAGTTATTAAAGGTGTGGTACCGGTACCCAGTGCTTTACCGACTTTCAAGGTGCCTCATTTTGACGGGACAACGTCATGGGTGGCCTTCCGTCTACAGTTTGAAAAAGTCGCAAAAGGCAACAATTGGGACGACGATCAAGCTGTAACCGCCCTTACGCTTGCTCTGCGGGGTGAGGCGGTCCAAATCCTCGAAAATATTTCCGGCGATTGCAATACCCTAGCCTGCCTGTTAGAAGCGTTGGAGTCTAGATATGGAGAGAAACACCTGGAACATGTCTACAGGGCTCAACTCCGCGACCGCACACAGAAAAGCAGTGAGGGTTAGCAACAATGGGCATCGGAAATAGAACGTATTGTTCGGAGGGCGTATGCTTCAACGCCGGGAGCAATTGATGCTACTACGGTGCAAGCTTTTACTGATGGAATTCGAGATGCGGAAGTCAGGGCTGCGGTTCGTCTGGGGCGCCATCAGACTCTGAAGGCAGCCTTGACACACGCTCTGGAGGTGGAAGCAGTACGCCAAGACGGCCGACCGCACCACCGTATTCGTGAGGTAACCGCACAAATGAAACCTCGACAAGGGCCAACATGCTATGAGTGCGGTGAAAAGGGGCATATTCGGATCAATTGTCCCAGGAAGGCTAAGGGAAGAAGCACTTCTGGGACACAGGTGGAAGCCGAGGATTTAAACTAGGAACAGCCAGGGCTATGGGGCGAGTACTGGCTGGTCGACATGTAGCCCCCATTATAACATTATCACAAGTGGGTGACGGAAACAGTCTCATTATAGAAGGAGAACTGAATGGTAAATCCTGCAGTTTCACATTGGATACTGGTGCATCAAGAACCATTGCACGACCGGAGCTATTTCCTCGGACCATAGTATGGAAAAAAGGATCTTCACAATGCCGATTACAAACCGCCACTGGCCAACCAGTACTCGTCCTTGGTGAAACGAATGTGACTTTGAAAATGGGTGATAAGACATTCACGCACCCTGTTTTAGTAGCGAATATTACAGATGATTGCATAATAGGACTGGACTTTTTGAAGAAACAACAGTGCGTCCTTAATGTAGCAAAAGGAGTATTGAGTTTTCCAGAACAAGAAGTATTTCTTCAAGGTGGAAAACAGGGGTCAGTGTACTGTGTAAGGAGAACGGTATTACCACCAAGATCAGAAACCTTAGTAGATATTAGATTATCACCAATAGGATGCCGCAAACGTTGCATTATAATAGAAGATTCTGGAGATCACCCAGACTGGATAACAGCAAGGACACTGATGATGATTTCCGATAAACCAAAAGTACGCATTATCAACGTTAGTAACAAGGAAATAATTCTTGAAAAGAATTGCATCGTGGGTGTGTGCGACCACGTAGCATCATTGCGAAAAACAGAGGCGCACGAAAAGGAACGTGATAAGAAGTGGCAGGAACATGTATCGACACTACTCGAAAATTGTAAGGGCAATTTAAACAAGTTCGAAAGTCACAAAGTTAAGCAACTGTTGCATAACTTCCATGACATCTTCTCGAAGACCGACGGTGACGTGGGAAGGACCGGGCTCGTCAAACACCATATAGATACGGGCGATACACAGCCGATAAGACAGAGACCACGTCGTATCCCCTTTGCAAGAGAACAGGAAGTGTCGAAAATGTTAAGAGATATGGAGAAAAATCGGATTATCGAAGCGTCTACCAGCCCTTGGTCATCTCCAGTTGTCCTAGTTAAGAAAAAGGATGGCAGTACAAGGTTTTGCGTTGACTACAGGATGTTGAACGATGCAACGAAAAAGGATAGTTATCCTCTGCCACGTATAGATGACACTTTGGACTTGCTAAGTGGCATGAAATGGTTCTCCACAGTTGACCTCAAAAGTGGATATTGGCAAGTGGAAATCTGTGAGCAGGATAAAGAAAAGACCGCTTTCACCACTGGTCCTGGAAACGGTCTCTGGCAATTCAATGTCATGCCTTTTGGACTGTGCAATGCTCCAGCTACATTTGAGCGCCTAATGGGGCGCATCTTGGTGGGGTTGCTTGGTGATGCATGCCTGGTCTATTTGGATGACATCATCATTATGGGACGAAACTTCGCAGAACACCTACGCAATTTAGAGAAAGTGTTCCAGAAACTGCGTGAAGCAAATTTAAAACTCAGTCCTAGTAAGTGTACACTATTCCAGAAAGAAGTTGGATACTTGGGACACATTATTTCGGCGCAAGGGATTCGAACAGACCCTGAAAAAATAAAAGCCGTGTCGAAGTGGCCTACCCCTCGTAATAAAACTGAGGTACGCTCTTTCTTGGGTCTGTGTGCATATTACCGTCGGTTTGTGAAGAACTTCTCCGAGTTAGCAAAACCGTTGCATCGTTTAACAGAGGAAAAGTGTCAATTTGAATGGAACTCTGACTGCGAACAGGCATTTGCGCTACTGAAAACTCACTTGTGTGAGGCTCCTGTATTAGGTTACCCTAGTAGGGAAGGCCGATTTTTGGTAGACACAGATGCCAGCAATGTGGGTATTGGAGGAGTTCTCTCTCAAACACAAGGAGATAGGCAGGTCGTTATCGCATATTTAAGCAAATGCCTTTCCAAGCCAGAAAGAAATTATTGTGTTACCCGCCGAGAACTTCTAGCCGTTGTTAAGACCTTACAACACTTCAAGAAATATTTGATTGGGAGGCAGTTTACACTTCGTACCGATCACGCCGCCTTACAGTGGCTCCTCCAGTTCAAAGACCCAGAAGGACAAGTAGCAAGGTGGATAGAGCAGCTGCAAGAATTTGACTTTGTCACTGAACATCGGAAAGGCAAGTCACACAATAATGCTGATGCTTTGTCTAGACGACCTTGCGAAGAATCTTGCCGACATTGTGCCAAACAGGAAGAGAAAGAGAACGTAAGGATTATCCAGGTGAACGCTTTGGAC